>OMNO01066478.1:10463-27260 GCA_900303215.1 Trachyrincus scabrus | reverse complement strand
GCCCCCCTCCAGAAAGCCAGCCCAGTTGCCCAGTTCCAGTTTTCAATGGGCCCGTACGCGCTCCCACTGCCGGCCGGGATTCGCTCTCGTCAACGTGGACTTTAGTGACACCTTGTGGTTAAACAAGAACCTGCAACAGTAGACTCAACGTGACCATAGGCCGTTTTATATGCTCCGCTATAGGTTCTACTATTACGTTAGGTGAAAAGGCTATACGTTACAATGTGATGTGGTTATTCGTTCATAATAATCAGCAAATGCAGTGCCAAAGGATGATGGCTGGTTGGTTGGGGCGATGGCTTTGCTGATTCAAGTCAGTGTGGTGAATGTTGCTCTCTGTTGCTTTAAACATGTAAGAAAGGAGGTCACTTGCGTGATGCGTGGAGAATGTAAATATGTTGTAACAGTAGATATTAGGGATGCAAACGTGGAGGCTACTTGAGGATTACAAAAATATTAGAATCGAAATTCGTTTTTGTAGTAATCCGACATCTTATACATACATTTTATGTTATGTTGATATGTATTTTGTCCATGATAAAGCCTTCGCCGTTGCATATTGTTGAGACCAGTGCTTGAAGTGGAAAAAAGAAGAAGTGCCAGTTCTCCCCTTATTCACATGTTAGTGTGTGTATCAGTAAATCATTATTATAGCAAGATAAAGTCAAGTGCTGAGCACTTGGGATTGGTAACGGAGATATCGAGTGATACCGACGTCGGTATACTATCGGCTCACAAGCCTTGTTAGAAGCTGGAACCAAACGTCATACATCTTTACACAGAGATAAACTAAACATACATTTTGGACCCGCCCACATTTTTAAAATGATTAATTCACAATCATAATATTTCTTTTAGGAAAAGCGATACTTTTATTCGGCACCTTTCTAAAAGCTCTGTTGATGTTTTCTTTTTTTTTAAATGATTCGTCTAGGCCGACATAAAAATGTTATCAATATAACCTTTAACCTCTGCGCCACTAAAACATAATCTCTGTCTGTAGTTGAGTGGATGAGAAAGAGCGTAGAATCTGCGCCAACATGTTGCGTAATTGGACGCACCTGGTCGAATGCATAAAGCTGGGACGCTGGCTAGTTTCCGTGGTCCAACATAAGAAGTAGATTGTGTGCATTTTTAAACAGTCCATCAAACGTTCGTTTTTAAAGTGTTGCCAGAATGCCCCCCAAAAAGCCCGCGGCGGACAAGGATGTGCCCACTTCACCGGTTGATTCGGAGAGTAACGCAAACGACGTGGAGAAAAATGAATCAGGTTTGTATCCCGGTTAACGTAAAATGTGTTTAATTGCCAAGATGTGTGTGCTTATGTTGTTTTGTTCATCTAGATTCGGTGGGTTCTGCGTCGACGAGTAAAGTTGTAGCTCATCCACCGGCTTTGGTAATGGTAAAGGAAGCTGTCCAAGAGTTGGATTCACGGAAGGGTGTGTCGTCGCAGGCGATACGAAATAGCATCAAGCTGAAATACCCCGCGATGGATTTGGTGAGGCTGAAGTACGTTGTACGTAGGGCCTTGCTAAAAGGACTCGAAAATGGCACCTTGGTGAGGCCTGCCAACTCTACTGCTACTGGCGCACAGGGGAGATTTCGGGTAGGTGTATCCTATGTAGGCGTACCAAATCGCCCATTTGCTTGCTTTGGCATCTAGCTGTCTTTTTTTTCTCCCAGCTTGCACCCAAAAATGCCACAGAACCAAAGCGGAAAACCGAAAACACTGATCCCAACGTGGGAAAACCAAAGGCCACGAAGGCTGCGCCCAAAAAGGCAAATGCTGCAGACAAGGAATCTGGTAAGGCCCACATTATCTGGCAAATTACTCGCTCATCCAACTGTTGGTGACCACTGAATGTCCAGTTTCAAATTACATGTTGAAGGTACTGGGAAGAAAATGGACACCAAGAAAAAGAGCGAAACTACCAAGGTATGTTAGTTTGTTTTTAAGCAGTATTGTGTAGTGTTTGTTCAGTTGGGATAGGAGCACTCAACTTCCGTCGTGTCTCAAGACTGCCAAAAAGACGAAGACGGACGAGGTGACTGCTTCAAAGGTGGCCCCAGCCAAGAAGCCCAAGGCTAAGAGGGTTGCCAAAAACATGGAGGCTTCTGAGGAGGCTTCTGACGTGGAGCCTAAAGCGAAGGAGCCTAAAGCGAAGGAGCCTAAAGCAAAGGAGCCTAAAGCAAAGGCACCCAAAGCTACAAAGGGGAAGGCCTCAGCCAAGGATGACAAAGCCAAGCCTCAGGCTACAACTGCTGCAGGGAGACGTGTCAAGAAGACTACAGAATAAATGTGTAATGTGTTTTAAAATTGTCTGTTTGCAATAAAAATTCTTTGGAGGAGTTTGCGTTGTATTTGACAGCTTTCATCCACTACTGGAGTATTGGCATTGTGTAAATGCGCTCTGTCTGACTCGACGCTATATTGCTTTTGTTTTTTCTCTTGACAAATTCTACATTAAAGTGAATGGAGCCCTCTACACGATCAAAGGGTTTCAATATAGTCTCGGGAATAAGACTTGTACAATGCTTGGTCACAGCAATTCCAGATATCTGCTCTGTGCAGAAGATAGCCTTATGTTCCTGTAGAGATCTGAGTTTACAACACTAATCTGTTGTCCCACTGGTTTGACCAAAAGGTGGCATGGGACGATACTTCCTGGAGAGAAAGATACTGATTTCTGTTTTGCCCATTGTGCGATTTTGCATAAATAGTCTCACGTTTTGTTTTTTTTGCACTTCCTGGTGAACTTCCATCTCTGTACTTGTGTTTGAACTGTGATCACAACTTCTGCTGAACCGTTCCTATGGTCTCCTTTCAGTAGGCTGTATATATTCATACTCATCCGCTTCTCAAGGAGTTTTGTATGTTTAGTCCTGTCCTTTATTTAATTAGCTTGTCTGCTTTTTATGTGGGACACATTCTAAATCCATTGTTTCTTGGCTGCCATATGTATGAAAAAGCATGTATGACCTCAACATATGGGCTAGGGATGCGGGGTCATCTTTATTGCTAGTTCTCTTACAATGAGCTTTAATGGATGGAGTTACACTTAGTCACTTCCAGGTTCTCTGCTGCTAGTGGAGAACTCCAGTCATTTGTTTTTCTCTGCCTCATTCTAAACTTTAGTTCTTTTGGCATTTTAGTCATGGTAAAAAGGAAGATTCAGAAAAGATACATGCTAAATTCTTTATGGAACTATTTGAGAAATTCTTGTAACCTAGAATACCAGATGTCTGGTTCCACTTTACAATTAAAGCAGAGGAGAACTCCTGACATATACTCCTTCATATTTCTTTGTGCTTGAATGACCACTAATTTCCTTTCTTGAAAAAGGCACATTAGCAGTTTTGGTGCAGGGTATATATATATTTTTTACCATGACTATATATATATATATTTGGTTAAAAATGATAAAAAAAATAGCTGATTTTTCATTTTGGCACTAATGATTTACTCTTGGACCATGAGTTGAGTTGTATATAAAAATATATAAATATAATTTGCACTGCCAGACAGTCTTGGCTACACTAACCTATAAAACTTGTCACATACATACAAATATACATTCCTAAAGTCATGAAAGACAAGCAACTTAATCACTTTTAAAACGGTATGTTTATTTTTAAAAAATAAAAAGTCAACTAAAAAGCATTACTATTTTCACTAATAGAAACAGTACGGAAGCACTGAGTCTTTGAGCATTTCCATCGCTCTTCAAGTATGTTCGTTCAGTTCATAGATTATTCTTCTGCAGTGGCAATGCAGTCAGGACAGTGGCGGCCAACATTTGAGCCTTCAAAATAAAAGACGTCCACTTCCTTGACCCGGTCGTAAAAGAACCAGTGTTGATGACTTTGCACGCTAAAAACGATATGTCAAAAGATTCACCACAAATCAATCCAGTGCCGAGCGAGATTTATTCCATAGCAGTGCAGTTGATCTGTCAGCACCTGGTCCTTCCTTCTGAGTCGGAACAGAAGATGAGTTTTTTTGGGGATGAGCTGAAAATATTTGGGTGGAAGAAAAAGTAGATGAAAATGATACAATACCATTTAAAAATAAAAACTAAGCGGAACATAAAAACTAAAATCAAGTCAACACCTGCTGATTATCACTGAAGCTCAATAAGAGAGACACCCTTAAAATCAACAGCGTTATCAAACTGTGACTATTTCACTTGAATCCACTCTACACCAATAAAACTTTTGAAATACTATTTTCCCATAGAATAAAAAAAACGCAGGTCTGTCACGTGTAAACAAATTCACTCAGAAGAGAGAAATCAAGTGTGCAGTTCTCTCTGCTCCTTCAATGTATGCACCCATCCTTGTTCGCCAACATTGCACCAAAGGTATATATAGATTCCCGGCCAACCAGAACTTGGCCATTTCAACCCCTTCAACCTTCTTCTTCTGACTCGCAACACTAAACATTGTGAGAACCTATTGAAGTGGAGAGGGAGGCGAGACAGTGGGGGATATATTCCCCTCCCGTCAATGTACACCCCCTGTATCGTCTATTAGTGACCCGTGCCGCTCTGAAGCAGGTCATCTGGGGTGCAAAAGGAAACGGTCCGTGTACTGCGAGATAGCCTCCCAGTTTCTCCAGAGGAAGGCAAGCAGGATTACAAGGAGCAGTGTGGTGAAAGTGCGGCTGCGCGTCTTCATTAAGGGGACAACACAGTTGGCCACCGTGGAGACGAACACCAACAGGACCGCCATGACGGCTAGCAGCACATTGATGAGTTTGCCGAGGAGAGTCCGTGCTGTGGCGTTCTCCAGGCCCTCCAGCTGCACCACCTGTTGCTGCTGCTGCTGCAGCTCCATCTTGGAGATGCGGGTCTGACATGCCTCTAGTGCCTCCTATAGGTCAGGAGGAAAGTTGTCATTCAAAAGGCAAGAGACCTGACAGTGCTGCTCTGATCCTCACCCTGACCTTAACCACACCCCTCTCTCTAACCCAATACATCAACATAATCGTGTGGGACTTAATGCCTACATACATTTAATCATTTCAAACTTTATACAGAAACGTAACCATAGTCAATTGTATAGCTAACCTTATCCAAGTCAATACCCATCCCAAACAAAAAAACTAAATGAAAGCTAAGTAGATTTCAACGTGTGATGTGTCTAGTAAATATACCTTTTTACTTCTACTTTACTTTACGTCTGGTGAGGCATACCTGTATATCTCTAGCTCTTTCATAAGACTGGTAAGCAATCTTCTCCTCCATGCTGGCTAGCTCTTGTTTCAAGTTCAGGATTTCATTTTGATGCAGTTCTGTTAGGTCATTCAGTTGCTCTTCTAAGCGTTCACACCTGAAAAATACAGGGGTTTATAAAAATAAAAAAAGCGGACCAAAAAAAACAGTAATTTGACATTTTTGTTCTTGCTACATGCTAATAATACTCCATGTTACCTGAATCTCTCTTCCTGAAGATTCTCCATGATCATTGTGTAGTCCCTCTGATAGTGGCCTTTCAGATTTTCAAAAGACTCCTCTAGTCGGCCCTGGTTTTCCCGCAGTTCCTGGATCTCGTGGAGCAGGGCGTCGAAGCCAGAGGCTTGGCCATGCTCAAGGGTGTTTCCTTTGGAACTAGGGGGGCCTCCGGGTGCCCCAGTGGTGCTGTTGGCCCCTGCAGAGCCGGACGTAGCACTAGAGCAATCGTCCTCACTGCCGTACTTGGGGCTTGACTGCAGCTGCCCCGGACCAAGGGTCCTTGCTGGCCCGGGGCCCACGGCCTCGTCTCCCTGGGTTTCTTCAAGAGAGTCTTTGAGGGCCGCGATGTTGCGGATCAAGGACGCAATTTCTCTTGGCTTGGACACCACAGCACCGGCTGCAGAATGAGTGGCTTGAGAGAAGCTGGAGAGGCCCCCTGTCACCTGTAGAGGGCAGAGCTGGGTCAACGCTTGGGGCTGGGCCACTATGTTGGTGAGATATAGAAAGTAGAAATTCATGGAAATCAGCATGCTCACCCTGAAAATGTAGATGGTTCAACTTTATATAGTGTCATAGAAAAACTAAACTGGAAAAGTAGTGGGAAATACACGGCAGGAGTTCAAGCCTAAGCAACAAAAAGGTCAAATATAACACGGTGCACACCTTGGCTCCCACGTCTTTGAGTCCCTGGTGCATGTCTCGGAACACGTCTTTGGGCTGCCGGGGGATGCCGTTGTGCTCCACCTCGTGGAGCTTGCGGTGATAGTGCTCCAGCTTCCTCTGCAGCTGCTGGATGGTCTGGGCAGACTTCTGGTTCTTCTTCTCAAAGACCTGCTTGATGCGCGCACTCTGCTGCTTGTCGGCGTTGTTGGCCAGCTTGAGGTACTCGGCCACGTTGTCGTCACGGGCCGTCTGCTCGATCTTGATTTGTTCGGTGAGCTTGAGGATCTTCTGTTGTAGCTGGGCGATGGCCTGCTTGGTTCTCTGGGGGTCCGGGGTGCTGTCCACCACGTCCAGCCCGTAGCCGTCGGCTCCGTAGGAGAGGGCGTTGGGTGAGACCGCGGGGCCTGATCCATCATAGCGCTCCAGCTGGTCAAAGGTGGGATAAAGAGGGAGGTAGGGTAAACAATGGGTCAAAGGTGGGACGAACAGGGAACAGACAGAACACAATAACATTCAATAAACTGACCGACATTTTTAAGTGTGGTCTATTTAGTGTACAATTCAGCAAATTTAATTTAATTGTAAATTAAAACAGCAAAAGTTTACTTATCGCATGTTTATGAATCTGTGTCTCAAATTAAAGCCAAGTAGTCTGACAGTAATAGTAATTTTAGACAATGTATTAATTGGTGGCCAATAGAATTTGTTTTAAAAAGAATTCTGAGGTAAAATTATTCGCTTTATTTAGCCTGCAATTGTTACCTAAATTAAGCCAATATTCCAAGGCTTCACATGCACTCTGACCTGAAGTAGAGTTAAAGACAGCAAATGCTAAATTTAGAAAGGCTTACAGCACAGCGACCAACTACTCAGAAGAGATCAGTGACATTCGCAATGCTTAACACTTACATATCTAGTCACCTTTTCAGCAGGTCATGGCACAGCCATTCACAACCTCCCAAGTCGTTACATTTACTTCACTAAGCATTGCTTCCAAATAATCCTTATTGAATAATAAACTTGAATATTACGATTAATGGAGTGCATCTAGCAATACATGTATTGCTAGATCATTGGACGATACTAAATACATTTTGTCAGCAGCAACATGCTCTTGTATAACGTGCTGGATGAGCATTTAGTTTGTTCAAGCACCACGGAGAAGCTGAAATGAAGGGTATGAAGGGTTATTCATTCGTTCATTCAATCATGATGACCTTATTGGTCTGTTTGCATGTCATACAATCACCCAGCAAGCAAAGGTTAGGGCTGTAAATGTTTTTTGTTTGTTCAATTCTGTAAATGCCACAGTAACTCTGTGACTCAGTCCTTGGCAATGTACCTTGTCCGGTTCCTCAGTGGAGTGGTAACCAGAGGTGAGCAGCATGTCTGCCAGGGCAGGGCAGGTGGGCGTGTCAGTGGTGGAGGAGGAGCGTGGGCGTCCAGCCTGCAGCAGGGCCTCGTGGGTACTTCGGCGATGGATCTGGGGACTTCCTTTCTGGGGGGGATCCCCGGTCCCCCCCGCCTTGCTGCGGCGGCTCTGCAGGCTGGTCCCTCGCTTCATCATGGGTGGGGCACCGCGGATCTGCTGCAGGACACGACTCAGAGCTGCAGGGGGAGTGGAAGCGGCAGGGTTGTCAGAGTCCACAGGGGGCCCCGAGGAGGCAGGGAGGTCCCCTACCTCTGGCCCTGCATCGGTGGGGTCAGGGGCAGGGGTGGAGGGCGAGGTGGCGTCATACGGGGAGACAGAGGAGCGCCGGCGCTGGGGCTGGAAGAACTGCTTCAGCCCGTGGCCCAAAGCGCCCATGTTTTCCCGGGCATTGTGGGTGATTTTGGACAAACCGTGCTCCGACTCCGACGCCCGCCTGCCAACCTCCGTCTCCGCACGGCCTCCGGTGTCGGGCTCCTCTGGGCTCTGCTCACTACTACCCTGATCCATCACGGGCCTCCAGTCTCACAGTGTGGGTGTACTCGGGGGTGCAGGGGACTAGCTATGTCCCGATGCCACACCCCCTCTGAAAGGCTGGTTCAAAGCCGGAAAGCAGAGGGGATGGCGCTCAGATGAGTGTGCATGCATCTGTGGTTTGGCACAATGTCATGCTCGTCTAATACAAAAAAAGGAAAATAAAATGAGTACGGCATGCAACAGCGATAGATGAACATAACATATGAGCAGAAGAATTTTAAATAACATAAGAAAGCATAACTTGAGTTGGGACTGAGACATAGGCCTTAGAAACTGATTTTAAATGACGGAACAAAGATTGTCAATTTAGAATAGAAAACACTTTTGGTTAAACAGCATGTGACATGTCTGACAGTCCCAACACACCAGTACAAAAATCGGTCTAAAAATGATACGTTAAATTAAAGAATGAGTTCTGAAATGCTTATAGCTTCATTTTTGGTTAACGTTTTCGATTAATTCTAGAAATGTAGGTTTGGTCAGACAAAACCCCTAGAAAAATGTGGCTAATAGCATTTCAGAAAGAATTAAAATCAAGTCATATGTAACATAACTGAATGGTTTGATGACAGAAAGAGTGTGTATAAAATCTAGGAGAGCCTCAAATGGAGAGAAATGATGTGGTATACCGATTCTCAACCTTACAGAGTAACAAATAGAGCCTTGCTTTCTCAAGGGTGGGCTCTGTTCAAAACTAAGAGTACACTGCAGAAAAACATATCATGACTTGAAATACAAATGGCTGCTCATATAAAAGATTTAGCTTTACCAATCCATAACAAGAGAGAGACAGAGAGACATAGAGAGAGCGAGAGAGAGACAGAGACAGCTTACCATTAGCCCAGCTTCTCCTCTTCTGGCTCACAACTCAGGAGTCGCTAAACAAGAAGCACTCAGATTAGCATGAGCTATATTGATTTTAATGGCATTCATATTAAACCAGTACCCGTAAAAGAGAGTAATGTAGTAATGCATGTTTGTTATAACTGTTGTCTAAATAGTTAGTGTGCCAAACAATCCATTCATTATAGTAATGTCGACAATAATGGCATTAAAACATACATATAGAAATATCGTAATTGTTATATTTATAATTTACTTTGTTGTGACATAAGATAATAGAGGTGTTCAAGTCGATCCGGGAGGTTTCAACATAATTACCAGGGAACTAAAGATGACAGATACTAAAACCCCAAACTCTATGAGACTATGCAGACCAATTGTTCAATACAGGGCTATTATAATGGGTATATGTTTTCCGAATTACACCACCTCAAGCACCCTTCACTGTAGCATCACAGATCCCCACTGTGTTTTAATTTCATTTGTCTGTACTATAGCCTAAAGCGCAAAACAATTCACACCATATCCTTCAATACAAAATGAGTCCTTTTCAGATATAAGGCTAGGCCTGCACTGTGCAACTTCCTTTAACCTTTAAAGGGCACAGGACAATCCTTGCAGTATAAATACAAGGGTGTTTACACAAGAGAGCTCTTTCATCCATGTTACATTTGACTTGGGGGTTGTGCTGCTCCACACTCATTTGTCTCGTATAACAAGTAGCACAAAGTATATAACCTACACTACATGTAAGAATCTTTACAATATGTGGAAGCCTAGAAATACTATGTGGTGATCACACCAAGGACATTTGACGGGCTATGGCAACGTGACCATGTGCAAAGCTATTCCGTAACGCTTAACAGGCCCATTAAATAAATTTAGTCATAAATCACGCAATGTACTAGCTAAATGTTAAGTACTGACACAAAGGTTTACTTATCCGCTTGACCCGCTTCTATATTTACAGTCATTATGTGATTAAAATGTTAATTAAGGGAATGAAAAAAATCTGATTAAGTCATGTAATTGAAATCATAGCAAAATCTTCTAGGATAATTAAACATTACACAAAATCGTTTTTTACAACCTGTAGTATTTGCATCTGTCGTTATGTCATGCCATCTATGAAACTGTATCAGGCGAGTTCCCGTTTTATTGTGTAAAGAAAACAGAACACATTAATAAACATACATGGAGAGAACCTTTACATGAAACGGTTAAGGCTCTTGGATGCTTTATAATGTAACCTATGCAACGTTAATAGCATAATGCTAAATGACTGTAATGTAATAATTAACTTGGCAGATTTAGTTTCTAGTAGCCTCGTCTATTTCCGGTCACACTAGTAGAACTTATAATTCAAAACATTGTATATGTTTTCATGCCAAATCATATGAAGGCATCGCTTAATATGCCGAGGGCAAGGCATTTTCTGCTTGAAGTGGGTCAGTGAACATTCTGCTGTAACATTCTGCTGCACATCCAGCAACCCAAGGTCATACCATCATCAGTACTGGTGTCTCGATACCAAGTACCATTTAGCTGTGGTGTTTAATCAAGTGCCCACAGGGATTATTAAGTCAAACAGACACTGCCTATTATTATATCTTGATATTCAGCTTTATCCTACATGGGACAGAATAACTAAGTGCATTCCATTGAATAATACAAGGATATCACATTCAACTATGATAATACCAACGTGGTGTACTTAAATGTTATATTTTGAATGGATATGAGAATCACAGCAAGTTGTCAGGGGATGCCATCATACACTACTAGCGTACTCGCTTGTTTGATCTTAATATGATTTATGATAAAGGAAAAACAAAAACGCCTTTCTTAATGTTTAAGCGAGATGCCCCCTCCTTGTGACGTAATTTGGTGTAATAAACCTCAAATTGCCGCATTGGTACGTTTTCACACAATAAAAGCACTTGATACATTGCAGAAAATGAAGATATGAGCATGTGGTAAATTAATGAATCAGCTATTACTGCAAAGACGCAGCATAGTGCAAATGGCACTCCACTGGCTTACTTTGGCAGGCTTGGCTTTCAAAACTTCAAGCACGATATCAATTACACGAAACTTGCCAGTTGACAACTGTTGTGTTTTTAAAATTCGTACATGCGTTTCATGCAAGTCTATGGTTCGCCTGCGAGCTAACGTGTGGGAAGAGCAGGTTGCTAATGCTACAAGCTAAAGATGCACCAGATAGCCTAGTATTCATTTTGTCTTTAGGGGCAAGCCGTCGTTGCGGTGCTGAACAAGTTCGTGGAATAGTTCACGAATCATCATGTTATAACAGTGGTTTTTGCACTCATAAACCACATATGCACTAAGCTAAACTAAATATAATTGATTTAAAAGAAGTGCAATCTGATATCCATTCCTCCATGTAAATGGTCCATCACTTTACACAGACAACTGGTGTGGGATGCTTCATTAAGACCACGCTTGTTTCTCAATTTCGGTATTTCGATATTTCAACATTTTCTGGGAATGTTGTATGCCATGGCCAAAAAAGTGCCACCTTGCTAGTGTGTCACAGTAAAGCTCACTCGGGCTTGTTTATATCCAGTACTACAAGACACAAAGTCGGCTCCACCGATACGACAGGCAGTGATACAATATACAATGCTGGCCTAGCCAAGGGTATCAATCTGAACCTGTGGTTTGTCTTTGACTGTAACAGTGTTGCATCCGAGACGAAGGACCTGTCCGTCGGCGCCTAGCATCGCCCACCCCGAACGCCCTGCGTGCCAAAACACGCGCGCTGACCTAACGGCGGCTTCGCTGCTTGTCAGTTAACTCACTGGCTAGGTCGCTAGCTTAGGGACGCCTCAGCCATAGTTAGCCAAGCCACAGACAATCAGGAGACCTCGCCAGCACCGATAATCGGATCAACTGAAGTAATCGACAACGTCACCGCACACCACATGAAACAGCACATTGAGCACATTTCCTTCGGTGTTAAAGCACTTTGCAAAAGTAGCGTTTATGAGCTTGAACTTACATGGGCGCTGAGAGGACTGTGTTGATGACCGTTCATTTTCCCGATGGAACACTCCCAAGAATGACGTCAGATGGCGTGCTCAACGTCATGACAAAGTGCATCAATAACCATAACGTACTCGGTGCAGGTGAATAGGTAGATGGTATTTGACCGATTGCATCGACAAGATACCATAACGTTTAGAAATACGTTTTCATTTCAACTTAATTTCCTTAATCAAATAGATCACAACGTATGTGTGATATTTGTTTAATTCATAGTCTACTACAAAAAAACACATACGATGTCATTGATTAATTAATACATTCAAACGAAGTTTCTTGTCGTGTAATGCAGCTGAAGGTATTTGAATAACACCATGTTAAGGAGTTGGAGGCCTATATCTTACTATGTGTCAGGAATAGATCTTTCCTTGAGAAAATTCTACCATGGCCCTAGGCAGTTCTATGTGAACTATTGATGGGGGGGTTGAATAGTAATCTAATATTCAACAGGGGATATGATAATGGTGGAAACTGAAAGACTATCCTATTATGTCTGATTTGCTTTGGTAAAAGGGACAGAAGGAGGTTACAGGAGTTAGATGTAGTCCCTGTAGATGCAATGGCAGTTTGGCATATGGCAAGGAAGGGATACAGGAGGAGCTTTGGAGATTGGCTCTTCACAGGGGGAGGAGGCAGTGCATCGTCTGTGGTGTCCTTCACACCGGTTCTCTTGTGGTGACAGGAGGGCATTGAGGGAAAATAAGACAGGGAGATTGTGGCATCTTGCCAATGGGTGTGGCAATAATAATCTTGGTAGAGGTAGTGGTGGGAGGATGATTTAATATTGGTCTGAGAAGAACTGTTGTTGTAAAAATGCTTACTGTGGCATATACATAGACAACTGAAAATATTGTCACTTCAAATGAACATAAAAAAAAACGAAAATAAAAAAGCTAATCTAGATATATTGATATTTGTAGTTACTCTTTCTAACCACAAGATGGCCCCCCAAACCACAAACTCCAGAGAAATACATTACGCCTATGTGTGTGTGTGTGTGTGTGTGTGTGTGTGTGTGTGTGTGTGTGTGTGTGTGTGTGCCACACTTATTTTTCAAATTAAGAAAACTTGAGAGACCACACACCTAACAATAGATGAAGATAAATGTAACTGTTTTGGTCGTTAAGGAAAGCAACGATTTTGCCAACACAGCACACCACACATGAAGCGATCCCATTCCCCAAACATCCAGTCCTGATTCTCGAAACCGGAACAAATCGCAATTATAATCTCGCGTGACTTTAGTGTAAACAAACATGGCGGACGGCGGCCATGCTATACTCGTTTTTTTCGTAACATCCTAAAGAACTACTAAATAACTATGGACGAAGTCATGGAGACGGTGTGAAAATGAACTGTCCATATTACAGCGTGTGTTGGACTTCTCTTCGCAAATCCATCACACGTTCTCTTTTGCCCTTGGCTTCTTTGTGATTACCGGTCAGCGTGGCTCCCAATTGGCTATCGCCTTTCCCACGTGACAATCCATACACTGCGTACTCGCCTGCCCTCGGGGTTCCCACACTACAGGAGATCGTTTCGTAAATATTGAACATGTTTAATATTTGCGATTTCGAATCGGAGCCCCGATCAGATTTGAGGAAGTAAAATACAATATTAACATAAACCACACCACAGGATAATCTGGCAAATAAAATCTTAGAACCATCAAAAAATCGGTGCTTTGCTGACCAGAGTCGGAAGGGCACAACATCGGGCTAATTATCCTGTATTGTGTAGTACCCACGGCAATGTAAACGTTCATATGAAATATGAATGTGGTTGGTGACAGTGGTGTCAAATCAAAACTGATGATCCAATACTTTCCCATATACAGTTAACTGTATTTTTTTTATTAGAAAACAACAATTTAACCAACGTGTGCAGATTAAGCTATACTTTAAGTTACACATAAAATGAACCTGCATTCATCAAAGTAAAAAATAAATACATATATAAACACATGTTTCTGTCAAAATATAGTGTAGGCTATACTATATATGACTAAATATTTTTGTCTGAGGAGGATGTCATCTCTTGTCATGGTTTTAATTTAAATGCAACCTAGTTGGGCTATAGCAAAAAGCACACCAAATAAACAAATAATAATGTGGTATTGATACGTTTTGAAGCTGAGAGGTCTCAATCATCCTCGGACCTTGATGCATCCATTCAGACTTATTTTCAGAGTTTTGTTGCTCTCTTTTCTGTGTTCGGTCACTATCTGAGGATCTGTCAGGTGTGTAGTCAGTGTGAGCATTGAGTGATTGTCTTCTGTCCATGTTCTGGAAATGGTCAGGAGATCCAGGGGTATAACCAGTATCCAATGTCCACCTAACGGCAACATGACCTGGGCTAGGTGTGATTGTAGTACCTTCTCCATGAATTACATCTGGGTCAACCGTGTCAGTCAGGGTGGGAGGCGTGGACTTGAACAGACTTCCCACTGAAAAGTCTCTGGTTAAGGGCATAGTCGATGCTGCCTATGAGGTCGATAGGAGATGGGGGTCGCATGTCAAACTCTATAAGGGAAAGGATACACTCGCGTTCACCTACTCTTTGCCACTGCAGGGCTGCCTGCGAGTCACTGCTAGTACTTGTGACAGCGCAGGGCATGTGGTTAGGAATAATGGTAGACACATCGTACGTACGTTATTCATACCTGCCCTGTGAATATGATATCTGCTCCAGGTATTTGGCATCAGATCTCCCCAGTTATTCTCTGATTCTCTAAACTGGCCTTTCCCAATCTTGATAAAGACTCTATCCCAAAAGCTTGTGTTCTCAAATCCATTTGACAATTCTTGTCTACCCTGCCAGTGATCACCCCTTAAGTGGCTCTTTTGGGGAGTCCAGAAGATCCAGGATCCCAGAGCAAGCAAAACAAATCCCCATGCTAACTCCAGAACTCTGGCCCAGAATTGACTGAGCCACCAGCACCAGCTGAAACGCCTCCAGTTCCCCAGTACTCCATAGACCCAGAGGAGACTGTACACCTGAAGACAGCAGCACATAACCCCTAGCAGGGCACAGACTACCACCACCCGCCTGGCATGGTTCTCAATCCGTTGTGACGTTCCCCACTGGGGTTTGGGAGTGCTGATAGAGAGCTGTAGACGTGAGAAAGACTGGCCAAGGATGCCCATATGCAGGACGGAAGAGCACAGCAGAGTGAGAGAGTCTGTAGCAACAACAGAAAAGTCAGAGACAGCACTGGGGAAAGTAGATCAGCTACGAGCAACAGGGTACAGTGTAAAACAGCAAGCACCCCCACTACCCAAGGATGCTGCAGCTTCCGTGGCAGCAGAAGCAGTTTGACACCTCTTAGTGCTACCAGAGCGAGGACCACCTGCACCCACAGAAGAAAATGCAGGGAAAGATTCTGGAGTGCTGCTAGGGTAGGTCGTGACAAGATCTACCGTGTCCCATAAGGATCAAAGCAGAACGAATACTGTTACCTGTTAACAGTAAGAGGCTATTCACCAGGGTTAGGGAACCAGAGTGGTTGAACGAGTGTAGATGCGCCAACCATTCCCAAAACAGCCAGTCCTGCCAGTAAAGCAAAAAGGCTGACAGATCCAAAAACATGCAGCTCCCAGGCGAAGGCAAGGGTCCGTCGCATGTCCTCCCACAGCAGATTAGTGCCATTAGAGATTGTTAAAACAGCACAGGAACTGAGCTCAGGCACACACAGACCTTTATAACTTAATAGCTCTTGGCCTATCATGAAATCAGATAGACCAGCAAGGTCAGGATCTAGCTCCTCTGAAAGAGAGATGGAGAGAGACAGAGAGTGATATCAGCTTAAGCTTGTTGTTATTTTGTGACATTATTTGAATTTGAAGATGCATGATGTAAATTATGACTTTATCTAATTTCACTTGTTTGACTTACCCTTCATCAAGTTATTATTGATCAGAGGCTGGCGGCTGTGTTGTTGTAGCATGTCAATATTTGCTGAGTCAGGATTTGGGGAGTTCTGTTTACCAGAACTCCCCAAATCCTCTGAAATAGTATTCACATCAACCACTTCCCTTGATATGGGTGAGAGAGATGGCAAAGATCAAGGCCTTAGCATGTTTATGGTTCAACCCCATCATTCGATGGACAGAGGTTGTTCATGCTAGTTGATGAAGGATTTGTAGTTGTTGTTCTTTCCACCATATGTTCATTGCTGTCCACAGAATCACCACGGCTCTGTGTTTGTGAGATCAGTTCAATAGACAGCTCATCCGTACCTTTCTCGTTTCTGCTGCTGCACTCGCCATTTTGAGGGTCAGATGTTTCTAATGAGGTAGGAGTTGAGTGTGAGACTGTTTTCAAGAGATGAGTGTATCAAAGCAAGAACAACGAAGAGCAAAGACACGTTCCACATTGTTGAGGTAGAAGTTCAGAACCCTTTATGAAATAAAGAAAGAAGCATGTCATGTCATTTTGCATGGTAACATACATCTTTATCAAACAACTATCAAAGTGTTGCACTACATTTAAATGCAAACCACCTGCATCTAAATATAATTCAGTTTTGGGTCTAGTTGTGTTTTCATAATTAAAAGGCATCCAGTTGTAAAAAGTTTTTAAAGCATATTTTGACAGTCAATACATATTGGAGAGAAATCGAATTAATGAAAAGAAAATAGTTCAAATGAGGGTATGAATTTTAACCATTTGAAACACTGTCACCAAAATATTCTTCCTATAAAAACACTAATAAGAGCATTTGGAATGCTACCCAGTACTAGATATCGCATTGGAGTGTGCTTACCTGGTGATCCTTGCATCCTGCCTTTTAGTAAATCATTGATA
>OMNO01066478.1:0-10443 GCA_900303215.1 Trachyrincus scabrus | reverse complement strand
CAACCACTTCCCTTGATATGGGTGAGAGAGATGGCAAAGATCAAGGCCTTAGCATGTTTATGGTTCAACCCCATCATTCGATGGACAGAGGTTGTTCATGCTAGTTGATGAAGGATTTGTAGGTCAGATGTTTCTAATGAGGTAGGAGTTGAGTGTGAGACTGTTTTCAAGAGATGAGTGTATCAAAGCAAGAACAACGAAGAGCAAAGACACGTTCCACATTGTTGAGGTAGAAGTTCAGAACCCTTTATGAAATAAAGAAAGAAGCATGTCATGTTATTTTGCATGGTAACATACATCTTTATCAAACAACTATCAAAGTGTTGCACTACATTTAAATGCAAACCACTTGCATCTAAATATAATTTTGACAGTCAATACATATTGGAGAGAAATTTAATTAATGAAAAGAAAATAGTTCAAATGAGGGTATGAATTTTAACCATTTGAAACACTGTCACCAAAATATTCTTCCTATAAAAACACTAATAAGAGCATTTGGAATGCTACCCAGTACTAGATATCGCATTGGAGTGTGCTTACCTGGTGATCCTTGCATCCTGCCTTTTAGTAAATCATTGATAACAATACACCTATATCTCTTTTTGTGGTACACAAGTATGTAAATATCTGAACTTTGATAGCACTTTTAATCTGCAGCATGTTGCGTAGTGTCACAACTTACTGTTAGGATGCTTCTGTCCAATTACTGCACCGGCTGGTTGCTTGGCAGCCTACTATCATATTATTACATATTATTACATATTATTATGACAAATACATCTAAACTTGCTTGTTGCTTATTATCTATGACAATTTAAGCTAAATAAAATGTATGTGTGTATATATAGTTAAGTTACATTGGTCAACTGTCTATGTAGAATAGTAGAAGGTCCTTCTTTCTACCACAGCTGTGTTGGAGTAATCCCCTCGTACTGAAGGATTAGGCTACTTTAGGATTACTTTAGGATTCTAGGAGTGGCACAAAGTCACACCAAGAGGTACGCTACTGGCACAATAGCCAAGTCCAACAGAAATTCGTTTTATGCATACAATGCAGCAGTAGGCCTACATAACATTACACCAGTTAATACACCATTCACTTCCAACTTCTACTGTTTTCTGTTTTTTTGTTTGTTATTTAAAAGGGTGGGCACGTTTATAATATTGATTCCAGCTGTCTGTGTATTGGTGTATTTAAAAAAAAAAATCTCTCCCAGGGAGACCTTGCATAATTAGTTGTATGTGTGGGAATTAACTATTTCCTATCCCATGTATAACACAGATACACAATACAACTGGTGCATCTCTTTGGTCCACCTTAAGATTCGTTTTTGGCAGTTTGTTGTGGGGAGAATAGGGGGAGGCCCGGAGTAACACATGGTTGGCTCTTTAAGGCAGACTGGTGATGTTAGATTTTGTTAAAGGCACATGTCATGCATAAAAATAATTCTGATATAAGGGCACGGTTTGCAAGAGGTCATGCTTGCGAAGTTTAGAGTAGTTACCATAATCTGTAATCGCTGCGATCGTTTGCTATCACTAATCTTGAGTCCCTCAAAGAGACACCAATTAATCTGACATCTAAAACTTTTGCATGTGTTAAACGACACCATCATCGCTGTATCGTCGGACCCACTTGATTATGTGTCTCTTGCCGTCAGTCTGCCTTACACATCGAGTGAATATTGTTATTTAACCAAAATAATATATTTGCATGCCGTGTCGATTTATTTTTAAACCACGTGAAACTGAACCATTTAAACCATGTAAAAAAAATTGGTGACATTTATAAATCCATCCATGCTGTGTGTTTACACTGTATTGATTGACACTATACATGATAATAATACCATCGTCTTCGGTCACAGGATAGGAACACTCCCTCTTGTAGAGTCAATGCGACAGCGCTGGCTTGGCCGACCATTCCCGTTCGGGCCTACTTCCGTCACTTTATATTTTTTTTCCAGTTTAAACACTGCATATTCCTTGGCGCAATGCTTCCACTCATTGACCAGGGATGACGATGATTCGTATTGCCTGTTACTTGATTACGAACAGATTATCGCTATAGTATCTTTCCACTGGATAACTACTACACCCCGTTCCTTACAGAATCTGGTAAAAAAAAAAAACTTTTTTTTTTTTAAATTGAAGCCTGACTAGTAGGACCGTCAGATCTCGCCTTATTGTCGCTAAACATTGTATTCCGCTGTGTTTTTTTGGGGGGGCATGGTGTTGGGGATAATAAGCAAAGCGAAAACAACACGACATGCGGATCGTAGGTAGACGTTTATCGCCGTTTTAGTTTTAAACGTCGTGCCATAGCGGAAAGGAGAGGATTGCAATTTTATTTAAGGTAGCATGAGACTGACCAGTGTGTTGTGGCTAACGCTAGCACAGCACTCGGTTACACAATGGACTTTAGTCACGATCGCCTTGGTGTCGAATTTTACACAAAAGTGCTTAGTTTATAGTTGGGCTATGTTGTATATCTTCCCGAATCGCGAATTACAGTTCGGTCATGCTAGCGGGAGATATCTAAATGTATACCTTGCTAACACCGCTATGCTAGCTTGCTATTACTATTGTTATAATAAATGCGATCATGTTTATTGTTCTATTTCGTCATTTTAGACGGCTGGACATTATTTTTGTACATAGCGTAAACCAAGCTACATGTAACGTATACCAGGCAAATGTTTTACATTTAATTGATTATTATGAAATTAATTGCACTTTTCAATATGGCATACTGTCAACCACACCGCCCCGATATCTGACCTTAAACAAATAAATGTGATCGAATGTGACGTTACTGCTGTTTTATTTACCTCAAAGTCTGTCTAATATCGTCCAGTTTGACTGCATATTTATTAACGAACCACCCACAACAAAGCAAAACAATGTGTTGTGGGTGGATGCTATTTCTAAATACACTCATTTTATATCTCCATAGGTCTTACGTGACAATGAATGGGCAAGAGGGTGGTGTTGTGTCGTTTGATGAATATGTGCGACAAAAGGCCCGCAGTGTCCCTCAGCACCAGATGAAGGAGTTTTTAGAGTCGCTTACC
The DNA here is from genome assembly GCA_900303215.1 of Trachyrincus scabrus. Taxonomy (NCBI): domain Eukaryota; kingdom Metazoa; phylum Chordata; class Actinopteri; order Gadiformes; family Macrouridae; genus Trachyrincus; species Trachyrincus scabrus. Next base: position 7,366 of record OMNO01066478.1, on the reverse strand, counting down.
AAGGGTCCAGAGACGCTACAGGAGTTCAGCCAGCAGGGACATTCAGCCACAACTACTACCATGGTGTACCAGCAAGGCACCAACTGTGCAGATAGCACAGAGGTGGCTGGGTCTCTGCTAGAGCTGGCCTGCCCGGTAAGACATTTGTAGGCTAACATTAAGATTAATGATGTTTTTTCGGTGTGGTTCCTAACTAGGCCGCTTATATCTTGTTGATAGGTTCAGGTGTCTGCAGCAGAGATATCGCCTCAACTGCATCAAGAATCTGAGCAACAAATTCAAGTGCAGGTGAGAAAGCCTACCATCCTTACACAGCATATACACAGTTATAATGCAAATGCATTGTTTTTAGAAGACTCCACCACTTCATCCACACAACTAAAAGGTACAAGGCTAAGAAATTGTGGAATATACTAATTGTAAAGAAAAAATAAAAATATTCAAATTCCAGATAACATTTGAACAACAACTAAAATACAAAAATATTGAATGGCTCTCAGACATATACAACAATATATATAACAATACCAGTGAGAAGAAAGTTAAATAGGTGTGTTTTTATTATGATAATGATAATCCTAAACAAGCACGTTATTGAATAGTAGCTAATCGTTTTTAATAGATGTATAATCAACATATACGTTAGTATATTCTTTAATACTAGGTTCCTAATTTGTATGCTCGCTATCAACAGTTATTACCATTACGTAATACAGATTACATGGGAGGCAGCACTCCATAATGGACTTGATGTGTCTTGCATATAATAGTTGGAAAAAACAGCATCACAGCGGGTTTTACACAGAAGATATAAAAGTGATATAAGAGAACTCTTAATTAGCCGTTCCAGTTATTCCAGCCTGATCTCCCATAAAGCTACAAGATGGACCGCAGACAGCTCCTTCAGCAGATGAGACGTTTGTTACCAGGTCAGAAGTTAGCATCTCCAGTTGCAGTTCAAGCACAAAAAAGTCTTCTGCTAGCTTAGCTGCAGCTAAAGCACGGGCTAAAGTGTTGGCTGCACGTGCCTGCACAGCCTTCGTTCAGAAAGAAAACAAACTATTATTAGAAAAAGCTCGAATGGATGCTGCTCTCGCTACACTAAAGCTAGACAAAGAGATTGCAGCAGCTGAAGCTCTCAAGGCTACAGCAGCGGAATTGGAGAGAGGCTCCAGAGCCTCAAACATTGCAGCTCTTCCACCCCAATCTTCACAAGAAAGGACCAGCGAGTACAAAAATGGATCTCAAGGGAGTAATTACATTCTATGCTACAAGGTGCATTTTCCACCATTCGCCTACTTTGCCGACTTCATCTGCAGAGATGAAGTTTCTCTCTGTCCTCTTCAGCTGCTACAACAATGAAGCCAGTGAAGAAGATGAGTAGCTCCAGAAACTTCATCTCCTCGCACAAGACAGAGGTCCGATACTACAGAGACTCCCAGTGCCAGGCCGGACGTCAGTAGCCAATGTTCTATCCACGCCTCACCCCCTTAAACACTGTAGAAGCTTCAGAACCAAAACCATAGAAGAACACAAGACGTTTCTCAAAGAAGCTGGCATATGTTTTAGATGTTGTTCTTCAAGCAAACATCTCACCAAAGATTGTAAAATTGCAGTGTAAAGAGTGCAACAGTGCCAGGCACATAGCAGCTCTTCACCCCGGACCAGCTCCATGGAATAGCCGGACCCCTGAGTCAGAGAATGGCGGGGAGGAGAAGGGTGAGCCATCTCTTACTGTGAACTCAAAGTGTACAGAGGTCTGTGAAGAAAACAGCCCGCGCTCCTGCTCTAAAATCTGCCTTATCACAGTGCAACCTTTTAATGGACAACCGGACAGGTTGAGAGAACTCACCCACAATACCGTTGACTGGGACAAGCCCCTCCCAGCTGAAAAAGAAGCAGAGGGACGGATTCACTACAAGCCCGTTGAACACTCAAGCACATTGTGTCCAACGGCCAGCGCGTGGAGCTGCACGTGTTTTCAGATGCTTTTGTAAAAAGGCATCGCTGCAGTGGCCTACCTGAAGGTGTTTGATGACAATGCCGTGGATCACGCAGGATTCATCATGGGGAAGGTCAAGTTGGCTCCTATGTCAGTCCATACAGTCCCACGGCTCGAGCTAGGAGCCACAGTCGAGATCGCAGAACTGGTGTCCAGAGAATTGGATGTCAAGCTTGGCGACATGAGGTTTTACACCGACAGCAAGGTCGTGCTGGGTTACATTCACAGTGTTACCCGCTGGTTTTGCGCGTATGTCAGTAACTGAATAGAACGCATCAGGATGTTGTCGAGCCCTCTCATTGTCTCTGGTCGCAGCCACGTCTGTGCTCTACTCATCACCTACTACCACGAGAGTGTCAAGCACCAAGGCCGGGTCTTTACAGAGGGAGCTATGTGCTCAGATGGCAAGTGAAGTGTGTGATATGTAACAAGCTCAGTGGTAAGACAGCCGAGCAAAAGGTGGCTGACCTCCCTTCAGATCGGCTAAGCACACAGCCTTCACCAACGTAGGCATTGATGTATTTGGCCCTTGGAGTATCTCCTACCATAAATGAATGTTGTTTATTCCTGTTAATTTAGATGTTTGCATTCTCTTGGTTGTTTGAAGTCACACGATTGTTAGTCACATGATCAGAGCAGCCATTTCCCTGTAAAACAAGCAGAGCAGCCATTTCACCTGTAAAAAGAAGCTAGAGAACAGCATGATTCAAGACCTCTTTTCATTTAGCTCCATCTGCCTGTGTGATCCTTGGAGAAGCTTTGTTTGTGAGTAGATTAGTTCATCTACGTTTTGGAAATTATTTCTGCTCATAGTATTTCATAATATTTGTTTACATTATTTCATAGTCACTCTTGTATCATTTACAGTTTCACACTACAACAACTCGACCACATGGAAGTGCTGTACCTACAATAAACGGGACATACAAGTGCTCATCATTGAAGCTACCTATTGCTATTTCAGTCAAGTCAGCCAAGAGTGTTTAGCTATCTGGTGATGTGTGCTACATGCTACGTGCTCAGGTGCCAGAATAATGATACTTCCCATCCTCTTCAGGTGCATATCCAGGGACAGCCCACAGGCCAGGTGATTCAGATGGCTTCTCCCACACAGAAAGACCTGCAGGGCATTTCAACCACCGGCCAGCTTGTCCAGCAGGGAGAGCTAACAGAGGAGCAGCATCAGCAGGTAATGTAAAGTAGTCAGTCAGCGCAGTCTGTGTGCGTGTCTGTGAGAGGGGAGGCTGAGAGAGTGAGAGTTGACTATTTACTAGTTTTACTACCTCTATTTCTGCTCTGGGGTTTGCACGGCCCGGCAATAGGTGGCCCGGTGGTTGGGGACCCCTGATCTAGGATACCCTAGCCACCCTATCCTTAGTAACTGCAGAGCTGCGTAAGCAATACTTCAGACTGCACGAAGCTAGCCCACTTCACATTTTCTACAGGAAATGTACTTTCTAGTTAGGAGATAATGCTGTGATGTTTCATCATTAATTGCCTATTAAATACAGGTGTGTTCACTTCTTCACTTTTACCTGAGGAAGACCATCTGTTGATCAGTCATGTCCACGTGACTTGTTAAATGCACACTGCTCGCACACCGTTAGCTTAAATATTTACATTATGGCAGAAAGCAGGAGTAGTAGTAGTTTTGAAGCATGATATACTGTGTGTATATATATCTAAACAGAGCCCACTTAGACTCTGACATCTGAACGTAGTGCTCTGCCTCCTGCCTATTATTTCCCCATTCATTGAACATCGAGTGGAAGATATCTAAAAAAAACGTTCACCAGTCACCGATATGACTGTGTTTGTTGCTTGCTATAATCCAAAGTAGTCCAGGCAGATTACTTGCAGAATACAACAGATTATTTGCAAAAATCTTTAAAATATTACTTTTAAGATGCGTTTGACTGCAAAACACCAGATATTTTCAATATTCGCTGCTAGTGCTATTTAGAAGCCATACACCTGCTGTAGCTTCAGTCATTATTCAGCTTTGAACAGAGTCATGTGGAGGCGTGGTTGCTGTAGGATAACAGAGCACAAATAAAAAAAATAGAAGTAGCACGATTAATATATCCAAATAAGTAAATAAAAAATAATCAAATAAAATTAAGTAAAAGTTTTAAAAAAAAATCTCCACAAATATACTTGAGAAAAATGAAAAGTATGTTGCATTAAAACTACTCTTACAAGTCACTTTATTCAAAAAGTGACTGAAGTCATTACCCACCTCTGCATTTACTTGATGCCGTCTCAATGGTGTTATGTCTGCATCTTACAGATTCAGGCCCAGTTGGTTGCAGCTTTAGCAGGAGGACAACATATTCAACTACAAGATGGACAGCATATTCAGCTACAAGACGGACAACATATTCAACTACCAGACGGACAACACATTCAGTTACACGATGGACATCAAATTCAACTCCAAGATGGACATCATATCCAGCTACCGGACGGACAACACATTCAGATACAAGACGGACAACATATTCAACTTCAGGACGGCCAACATATTCAACTAGATGGCCAACATTTTCAGCTGCAAGACGGACAGCACATCCAACTGCAAGACGGACAACATTTTCAGCTGCAAGACGGACATCACATCCAACTGCAAGACGGGCAACACATCCAACTCCCCAATGGCCAGCATATACAGATCCAGGCCATAGACACCAACTCCGCCGTGCAGCAACATGGCTCTCCCAGGGAGATGGCGGCTAGGAGGGCAGGCACCGTTCCCACTGTACTCCAACCAGCCAAGAAGCGGAAGGTGGACGTCCCTCTGGCCGTGTCCTACGCCGTTCCCCAGGGCCAGCAGTTGGCCACGGTGCTGGCCATCCCTCAAGGGCAGCAGCAGCAGAGCTATGTGTCCATTCGGCCCGACCTGCTGACGGTGGACAGCGGCCAGTTGTACAGCACGGCGGGCACCATCACGGGCCCCGCCGGCGAGACGTGGACCATCCCGGTGTACTCCACGCCCCAGCAGCAGGGCGTCACTCACATCGCCATAGCGCAGGAGGCGTTCAGTAACGCGCTCCAGGCCGCCGGCGCCCAGAAAGACAAGACGACGCCGCTGAAGACGACCATGCAGCAGCTCTCAGCCCGGGCCCAGGAGGAGGTGCTGCAGACGCTGCTCCCGGCGCAGTTCATGAACGGGAACATTCACATCCCTGTGGCGGTGCAGACTGTGGGCGGGGCGTACGGTACCACCACACAGTCGCTGCACATCTGGGATCCACAACAGCAGCAGCAGAACCAACAAGAAGGCCAACAGCTCCATCTGCAGGTCAGACAGGGGGCTGCAGCTATAACTCAACATGGGCACAGTTTTAACTCCACTGTGTTGTCAGCAAACCATCCTTTCATGGTCACAGTTTTAGTATTAGTTTTGCATCATTTTGTTTGAACCGGGCGAATAGCTCCTTATAATGCTGATACTTTTTGCTAAAAATCCTGTATTATGAATAGAATTCTAATTGCAAACTAAATGAATTGCAAAACATATCACTGCATGCATTCTCACATTCATTCTCTTCTGATCATTCATTGTCTTCCTGTCTCCTGCAGGGTCAGGTAGAGACGCATTCAAACGGCCAGCCCCCTATAGAGCTCCTAGTTCCTGTCTGTCTTAAGCCAGACGAAGGCTTGGAAGTGTGGCGCTTCTGGGCCCAGCGTAAAAACGCAGAGCTTGCCAAAGAAGAACGGACCAAGCTCGCCCCTATTGGCCGTGAGTCACATTGGTATTTCTGCATTGACTGAGAGTGCTGCACGAGCAAGTTTATCACAAAGAAGTGCATAATAGTTCAAACAAACATCTCAAGAAACTGCTTATCTGCTTATGTTGAGGTGCATTCCTTGGAACTCCCATGAAGTATCCATCAAGTCCCCTTCTCTTCTCCCCCCCCCCCTCCTGTTGGCAGGTCGCCAGCCACTGCACTTCCAGGAGGACCTGGTGTCCAGCGCCGTGGCGGAGCTGAACCTGGCACTGGCCCTGATGACGCAGGAGGCCCGCGGGACGGACGCGGAGCAGCTCGCTCCAGACGTCCTGTATTACGTCTTTCTGTGTATCCAGAAGGTTTGTATTCCCGAGCACGGCACACCAGTCGACGTCGTAGATGTTGTAGAGTGAAAGTACGGCCGACCAAAACACTGATCCTTGTGGGTTTTTTCCCCTGAAGTATCTCTCGGAGAACGGCCGCGTGGATGACGTATTCTCGGATCCATATTATGTGCGTTTCTCCCAGTGTTTACACAAAATCTTGGATGGCTGGAGGCCCAGTGTCCATCCTTCAGGTAAGACACAAATTCACTGATCTGAAATCATTATATCCATCCGTCCATACTCAAAAGGCTTCCGTTTAGTCGTGTATTAATGTGTGTTTGTGCGCTCCCCATCAAGGGTACTTGATCCCCAGTCATGTGACAGAAGAGATGCTGTGGGATTGTAAGCAGCTGGGGGCCCATTCACCCGCCACCTTGCTCACAACCTTGATGTTTTTCAACACCAAGTAGGTTGCAAGCGGCCCACAACCAGATGCATTGTATTGACATTTGCCAAGTCACACGTCGATTTTAGATTTGATTTGAACACGGCAAGGGTGAATGATTACCCGTGTGCTGTGCACCAGGTACTTCCATCTGACGACAGCCGAGCAGCACATGAAGGTTTCCTTCTCCAAGGTGCTGAGACACACCAAGAAGAACCCCTCGAATTCCAAGGACAAGTCCACAAGTATTCGCTTCCTGAAAGGTCAAGGGCCACACCACCTTGGCCAGAAAGGTCTGATCTGTTGTACATTCCTGTTTATGTTTAGCCATGTTTACCCATCCTGTGACACTAGTCTACACGGTGCTGACGTCCTCACCTGTGTTTCCAGTGGCTGACGACATGTATAACGAACAGGCGGAGGATCCGGAAAACCCTCTTCGCTGTCCCATTAAGTTGTATGACTTTTATCTCTTCAAATGGTGAGTGGCGTTGCTTTTATTTGCTTTTTTAACGTGTTTTTCGGTGTCTGGATGATATGAAACCAACGTTCTCCCGTCTGTCTCAGCCCTCAGAGTGCCAAAGGACGCAACGACGCATACTACCTGACCCCAGAGCCCGTGGTGGCGCCCAACAGCCCCATATGGTACTCCACACAGCCCGTCACCAGTCAACAAGTGGAGCAGATGTTGGCGCGCATCACCGTCGTCCGAGAAATCCAGGAGATAGTTTGCCCCGCACCGGGGAACTGAAACTAGCCTATTGCCTAAAAGCACTGACTGTTGTGCTAATGTAGCGCGTCTGTGGATCTCTCTCAAGTCAAGACGCTGCCTCGAGTGATGTGTGAAATATGCGCAATACAG
>OMNO01066475.1:0-11244 GCA_900303215.1 Trachyrincus scabrus | reverse complement strand
CACACACCAACAAAAAAAAAGATCACACTTGTTTTCTTATCAAATCAGATCAGGCTCCATGCGACCCAAAGGGAGGCAGAGAAAAACACAGCTTTTCTGGTCCATATTCTTCCCTCTAGAATAACAGTCCTCTGCTCAAGTAAACAACACAAAGCAAAGACGACATAATACATACCGCAACGCGGGTCCAATATAATGAGCGTCAACCTGGTGCGATTTAAATACCTTTTCCAGGTTCGCACAAAGACTGTTTTAAATAGGGTTTGGGTGACAGGAAGACAGTGTCGACAAAAGTCACAGCGGCATTTTGTGAATCCCCATCAAATACCTGGCGTTTGGCGTTTGGCGTTTGGCGTTTGGCGTTTGGCGTTTGTTGGTTTCTTGGAATGAGTCGCATGTAACTAATGACGTTGGCACCCGATAAGCCAATCCGTCACCGAAACGTGGCTTTTGTTTCTTGCAGTGGCTCAGGGACATCGTGCAATTGTAAACGTGCAGAAAATGAACCAAATAAGTTGATCCTGAGTACAACTCGAAAACTAGTTTAGTACTCCCACAGCAGTTGTCAGTGGGTAATTAGACCATGAATTACAAGTAAATAAAATGTGCAGGAAACACAAACTCTTTCCATAAGGCCATCATCCAGGGTGGATGGATCTTTCCATCTAGAACCATTTCATCAAAAAGTGCAAAAATTCAAAATCAATTGTAACTCTTTATAACTGAAAAGCATGTTTACACCACACATATTAACCTCGTGGAAAAACAAATAATGTTTTGAGCTTTCTGGTTTAAGAGAAAACATTTGAAACATTTTCACAAAGTGACATATTGTGATGCATGTCTCTTACACAAGCCACAAGTCACAAATCACAAATTATAATAACAGTAGACGTTTCCAGAACATGTTGTCAGTCTTGTGAATGTGTTGAAAAAGCCTACACTTTTGCAATGGTCAATGGTTTGGATCTGAAGGGTGAAAACCTTGTAACAGGCCTCTTTCACAGCCAAGGGGTCAAATCAAAGAATCATTCAGTGCGTTGATATTTGCAACAGCAATGAAGTCAATCAAGTTTATCTGTTATTGACCCAACTTTCTCCAGTGAACCACATTTCCATGTAAAGATACGACTCAATGACAAAGCAGCCTACCTATAGGCATCCTTAGTGAGAAGCTTAACTCCTCCTTAATTAGGTATCTGAATTCACTGTACGTTGTTTTGGATAACAGCGTCTGTTCAATAGCTAAATAGTAAATAGTCGTCATTTCTCCTAAAATATCTGTGTTCAGCGACGGGCGGCAGATTTGTGTTTAAGGGAAACAGTGTTCATGCACAAGGAGATCATTACTCCCCCTGTTCTGTTGTGTAAACGTTTTATTGGGATGTCGACCACATCAGAAAATGCTGGCCTCAGCCGTGTACCTTCACAGATGCAATAGAGTGCATTTAATTGCTTTGGAGAACTAAAAACTCACAATTGTATATTTTTGTTTGTGTATAGTTATGGATGGCTATTATCTATTTGTTCAGTTGATCCGCTGGATCCTATTGCTTTAAATGTGAAACAAATCGTTCCCTAACGCTCTGATTATGGTGTTACGAATGACACAATGACATCGTGTTAAAGTCATCTGTATGAAACCAAATGTTGTGTACCTACCTGTTCATGTTGGTACAAATACAGTCTTCTACTTTGGTGATCTGTGCCTAGAAAATAAACTGGATTCATATGCTTCAACATATTTTAAACTCAGCATGACCATTTTTGCTAAATGTGACTGATAACAATCCATGCCAGAGTTGGGATATTTCAACCAAAAAAATGTAACAAATGAAATGAAAGCTGTTACAGCCTTGATCATCCACAAACTGACATGGCAAAAAAGCTTTTTATTTATTTATTTAGCTCATGGGGGATTCTTTTGATCCTGTATTTGTTTGATTTAGACATTGTTCATCAAATGTTATATGGACTGGGCGATCCTGACAGACCATAATAACCATGCTAAAGAGAAGAAACAGGCTGAAATACTTTGTCTAGTCTTGTTGCAGTAGGCTAACTATTAGCAGATGCATGGAAATACAGTTGAGTTAAATGCAGATTAGTTAAATATGTTGTTTCTAAAATCCTCCTGTAACTGTGATTAAGGGCTGAACAAAGCAATTGACTCCACTTCAAAATGCATATTTCAGTGCAACTTTAGTTTCTTTCAAGCGGTGTGAATTCAGCTTAAACCACAAATCTAAACATTACATTACATTTTCATAATCATTATCAACTGTTATCAATTACTCTTAATGGTCTTTTAACTTTTTCTTGTGATCGTATTATATGGTATCATGATTATAAAATACATTAAACCAATGAGAATTATAAGGGATTATGATTCTTACCTGCAGTTATACAATGTTCTAATGATTCATTATGTTGGGTGTATTATGATTTGTGAATATTGTAAATAATTATGCACAAGTCAATGCACAATTAGACACAGATCCCCCTTAAAACAAAGGAAATTCGTTTTTTTCTTCCTAGATTAAGTTGAAACTCATTTACGTATCATAATTGCCCCAAAGGTGGCAGCTCAGTGGTTGAACCCGCTAACGCGCTAACGCCTCGTAGCGTTACAGGTTCGATTCCCACCTGCGGTCCTGTGCTACGTTTCATTCCCTCTCTCTGATCATAAAGGCATAACAAGCCCAGAAAAAACTATACATATAAAGGATAGTAATTACCGCCACAACGAATGAGAGAGGAGCGAGCACATTGCTAAATCAATTGCAGATTTTAGTGTAATAAACTAATTACCAAGCTTACCTTGCCTCCATTAAAATACTTACATTTCCTGTGGATAAACCGCCCATGCTTAGCTGGGTTTTAGTCAAAGCCAGTATTGTATTAACACTTGATGGGTAAGTGGGTCGAAACCAGCCTAGCTGAGTTTTTAACATTAAAAACAGATCAAATATTTAAGCTTTTTATTGTTATCATATTTTGAAATGATTGAAAAAAGTAGTGACATTATTTGATGTCACTACATCTAGGAAAATGCATATCCATGTAGAGCAATGCCTTAAAATAATGTTTCTGCATGACTATGACAATATTTTCTTAATTGAATCAATACTGAATATTGCTACTGGCCTTGCAAAACCTAAAAGAAGCCAATAACATAGATAGTGGGGACGTGTGGGGTTTTCCCAGAGTGTTGAGACCCAAGTACTGTCATATGCAAATATGGATGTGGTTTGCATATTACTAATATCATGAAGAGTGCAGCAAATTCTCTTTCTGCAGGCACTGAATGACAACACTGTGGAGCAGTGGTCTGAAAGGCCAGTCATGGGAATTTGAAAAACACAGATAGCTATCAGTGACATACTGCACCGATACAAGCAGCGGAAGAACCCGTGCTACAGGCAGCTACATGCTGATATCGTTCAGGTACCGCGTGTGGGATTTGTTAGTCAACGTAACACAGTTGCAAGGAGAGATGCCTACGACAGTTGACAGTAAAATAATTGAATAAGCTGTTCTTTTTCATGTTCTTCTCTGTCTACAACGCATTTCTATTATAGATTCACCGTATACCTTTTTTTTAAACATATAATCCATTTCTAAAATGAGAGGTGAATACATGTGCTCTAATAGGGAAAGCTCAGATATTTCTGAAGAACAATTATTGAAATATGATTTGACCAACTGTCGGCATGCTGCACCAAAATAACACGTCGTGTATTAGATAAAGGGTCGGCCTGTTCTGTCCTAATATGCATTTGTTGTCCACACATAACTGCAGCTGTCCTCTGCAGCTGATTCGACATCCGCATTCAGTCAGCTGAAGGTCACACCCTGACACCATCCCCTCGTCAAACTCTGTCAAAGGAATCGCATTGATGGTTGTGCGGTAATACATACAGACACTGTGCTGCTCTTCGGAGGGGGGGGGGGTTCTTCACGAATCCAGATCAAATGTATCCAAAAGGACTCCAAATAAGCATCCCCCGATATTGGTGGTGCTCCCACCAGGTGAAGGTGGGGGATGATGTTCAGGCAGCAGTAGTGGTGGCATGAGATAGTAAGAGCCATTACCACATGATTTCTCAACAGAATATGACAGCAGACGTATTATTGTATTCCAGAAGAAGCGGTCAACAGTGTAGCCGAGACTTGACATTAACCTACTAGCACAGAGCTAGCATAGATCAGAAACCTCAAGAAGAGGTCTCAAGCCATTGCATTGCTGTCATGAACATATATACTGTATACATATATATATATATATATATACATGCTTTTTTCAAGAGCGTCCTAATGTGTTGATGAATGTGATTGGATGCTGACAGTAGTCGCTTGGCATGTTGATTGATGGACAGATTGATGCCAGTCATCAGAAAATGAGCTCGTTAGAGCTGACGCTAAGGGATAGTGCGACGTACTAGGAGACCGTGAGCGGTGTTTTGTTTAAACTAAAGTTGAAACCCAGTGTCGTAACTCTGTAACACGCTCACCACCCAAAAGCCTGCAGCGGTGTGCAGTGTTCCGGGCCCGGCTCTGCTTATGTTTTGTTATGCTGCATTAGAATCAGAGATGACAGGCTGTACAAGTTTGAGGCAGATGGTTCTTAGCATGGCATCAGTTCAGGGTCTTACGGAGGAAAGCCTTTCATCCCATCTCATTGTTCGCTCTCTCTCTCTCTCTCTCTCTCTCTCCGCTGCTTGTCGGTGGCATAGATCGCATCATTAGAAGCCCATCTTCACAGTCGCCACCAACTCAACTGCGGCCAGATGTCAGAGAGCATTGGGTGTTCCTTTTGATTGGGCTGTTGTGTGATGTAGCGGATAACTAGCCTCACCCTGCTTCAGCAACCGCTCAAGGTCAAGCGTTTGCATCATAATAATATCAGATTCTGTTGACACAAAATAAACAGTTGTTAAAGGGGAACATTGCCGCCTTTCAACCTCATCTCTATCTATCCACATTAGGGATATAGTGTGAAAAAACGCCTGCAGTTGTTGCCGATGCTCTCTGTGTCTCTGGGGCGCAGCTCAGCGCAGATGCATCATCCGGCGGACCGAAAGTAGCGGGGAGATCTGGGTGCAGGCAACATGGAGGACAGGTAAACATTGTTCATTTGCATATGCACATTGAAATGGGGGATTAAAGGGGGAAGGTCCCCTTTAAGGTTTGTGTTTATGTTGCACTGGTGAATTTGCACTACTTAAAAAATACAGGCCGGAGTTAAGATATGCAGATACGGCGATATTGCCTCTTTAGTGTACACGTGGATGGAGGCACAGTTGTCTTTTCTCTTTTTACAAAAACCACAACAACAAATTTGCCAAACCAAAGGCGCCTCTGTTTGTGAGAAAAACTATTGTTTAAAAAACATTTTTGAAAATACTGAAACTCCACGACTGACACCCCAGGGGTCCTGCTGTAGACTATAGTTGGATCATGTGCATCGTATGAAGACCAGAAATAGAGGCTGTGTATCTGCAGCCTAAAACAGGAGTGATAAATCTAAACCTAGCGGGAAACCAGTCAAACTACTAAAGAATAGGCTACTGTAATACACGCTTGGAACAGAAAATAGCATGTATAGCATTTACTTTCAGAAAGCACTGATTTTACACATTTTAAATGAATAATCATTATAATACTATAATAACTAACTACAATACTAATGTTGAAATGACATGACATTACACTACATTACATGGAGCAAATGAACTGATCAAAGTGACACTAACATATTTTTCATACAAAATGAAATATCCCACAACTAGTGGTATGAATAAATTATGACAACCTATTACATATTCTCAGCATCATATAACAAGCATGACGGAAAAAAACAACTTAAGTAAACCAATAGAACCTCAAAGAAGATTGCAACACATGAGAATAACAGTAATATGAAAATAAATTGTAATTGAAAATTTAATGACGAGTCGCCTCGCACACATTTGCGCTAGAAGGCACAGACAACATATTTTCATTGCGTGTTGTGAGCCAAATGCTAAAAACCCTAGAAAGGCAGGCAGCATAAGAAATCCCCAGAAATTAAACAGGGGGTCTGTTGTAACACAATATAACAGCACAGCAGCTAAATCGTCTCCCACGTCTCCCAGTGTGGAACAGAGATACCATCATGAACCCAGGATGGGGAAAATATGGCAAATAGTGTCTTACATCAGTATTTCAGATAAAGGAGAATATGCGCCTGTGCAATTATATCCCTGCTCATCGGGAATGAAAAGAGAGAATCCAGCAGCTGCTGCCTTCATGAATTAGCTAGTGTACTGGGCTGGGTTGCACCAGCTATGTGTAAGTTTGTTACCAAGTCTGTGCGTAAAGTCCTTACTAAACTCAAACTAGCGGTGTACTAAATTCGGTTGCACCACCGATATGTAAGTAATGTCTAGGAACAACTTAGTAATGTGTAAGTTGAACTTAAGCAGTTTGTTGTCCCTTCAACATGACCAGGGCTGGCGCTTCCTATAGCCTTAGTTCATCAGCGAGTAATCATGGCAGTCAGAACATGCTAGATCATTGATGGGTAGAGTGGAGTGGAGTGTATCTGCTAGCATCATGTAATCTTGCTAGTTAGCTAACGCAAGCTAGCCAATGCTGGGGTCGGCGGGTGTGACATTAGCTAAAAACGTAAACTGTCATTAGGCTATTTGGAGCAAAACATATACAGCACATGTTCAACTATACAGTAATTTGCGTAATTTTTGTTTTGTCAAGGAATTTCAATTTTTATTTGATTGTAGTGTACCGAGTCATAGCCAGTGTGTGTGTTATAAGGTTAGCTCAGCTCAGCTGGTAACGCTACATTACCGGTACCTCACACTAACGCTGTCTAAAGGTGTGTGCGTGTTTATTCTGGGTTGGAGGGTTTGTAAAAAACTGTTAAAGCTTTTAAGAATCGTTGATTGTTTGATTCAGTTTTGCCTCTAGGGGCGCGATATGTGCCACGTCCAGCCGCGAACGTGACGACAGCCAAGCTGTAACGAATCAGCAACGAGCTACGATGTAAACGAGGAAGTGCTTGAGAAGACCGGAGAGGACAGTGATTCACATGTTTTGTTGTACTCATGTACTTATTTTTTGTAACCAACTGCCACCATTTACATCTGCATAGGGGTAGGTGTAAATATTTAGTAACTACTAAGCGCTTCATAAGAACTAGTTTGTGTGGTGCAGCCCGTTTTGATTCAGTAAGTCTAGTACCCATTCAATCAAGCCTTGTTTAAATAAGTATGAATGGTGCAGTTACATTGTATTACAGTGCTACATTGTATTTTACCTTTCTAAAAAATGTAATCATGAAGCCAATAATTGGTTGTCCTCTGTCCTGTAAAAGGCACTTTCTTTTTGAGAACATCTTCACTTTGTCCGCTGCAGCGCAGTTGAAATGAAAGACATGGGTTCAAGCAATCTACACTCCTTCCCTTTCAGGCCACTGGTGTTAAACATTGACAGACAGATAGCCGAAGCTTCTCTCCCCTTCACTCTAATATGGATTGCTTTGGTCTGGAAAATATATATAGTCCAACCGGTACCTTAAACCAGCCGACCAGCAACACCACGAAAGGTAACAGAGCGGACATTTCTGTAATTGGCACATAGTTGTCACGGAAATAATTGGCTCATTTTAGTCAGTTGAGTGATAACTGGAAAATACTGCTGGAAGGAGAGGCTGTTGCAGCTCTCAAGGGACTGATCTGGAAAGCCTCAACGTTTATACTCCCGCCTCGGATAAACAC
Organism: Trachyrincus scabrus; assembly: GCA_900303215.1. Classification (NCBI taxonomy): domain Eukaryota; kingdom Metazoa; phylum Chordata; class Actinopteri; order Gadiformes; family Macrouridae; genus Trachyrincus; species Trachyrincus scabrus. Next base: position 3,466 of record OMNO01066475.1, on the reverse strand, counting down.
AGATTTCATTGTCTCACGTGTCACGGTATGAAGGGAAGATTAATAATAGAATATACTCTTTTAAGTTCCATTAGGGGTTGTCGCTCACTATACCTTTTATAAACTCTCTATTGCAGCTCTCTATTTGAGTCAGTCTGTCTTTTAAAACCCCACAAGCGTCCTCTCTTCATTCGCTCATTTGGCCGGCGATGAATAGGGGGGCTCCAAATACAATGGATGTTTATTTTTTTCCGAGAGCAGGTTAAATGATGCAGCTTAGATGAAAGTGAGTTTCTGTCTGGGATCAAAGTCACTGAAGGCTCCGTATTACTCAAGTCCTTCCAAGCAGTGTTTATGCTTCTTCAGAGGATGTGCGCATCAGACTGAAGTTTTATTTCTATTATGACAGTTCAGGAAGAAACAACATTTTTGTTGAGTTTTTCTTTTTGTTTATCTTCTGGGAATGCAATAACAAAAACACTGATGTTTGTGCCAAGCAATATTCAATGCAACTTTGGTTCCCAATCCGATAAGCTAAGAATATTTTTATGTATAATCTTTTCTCTCAAAGTCATGGCTTCACAAATAATTATTGATGAGTTCCTGAAGACACATTTGTTTTGTTTACCGACTGTTAAACACCCAACTAAATGATTATGTCGTCGTGTCGTAGTAGATTAGTAGTAGATAAGTAGTAGCTAAGTAGATTATGATATCTAATGAGGCACTATCAGACTCTAATCTCTTTTCCATAAATATTACAACAAACCAATGGATCACGAGCACTACACACCACAGCAATGCTTCATAGCAAACAGCAAATGTTGGCCCTGAAATATATCCGGGTCAATGTCCAGCCACAGACAAAACCATGAGCAGTGTTACCTTGGCAACGGATAAGGCATCAATGGCATGTTCAGTCAAAATACCCTGAAGGGGGCGATTTCATTAGTAGTCACCGTCAGGGAGGTTTTAAATGTATCTGAGCTAAGCTAATCTTATGAAGCTCAAATAGCAAGGGTAACCTCTGTGAGCGCTATACACTGTACTCTGCATTTTGCAGACACCGGTCAATTATATGGTTTATATTGTAATGAGCAGAATGAGAAACATGTGCTTCCGTGCTCCTCCTGCCCTCAGCAGTTTTTGCATTATGGTTTGAATCTATCTCTGTTCATTCCAGCTTTCACATCTGGAATCGGAATTTCTCTGGTAAACAAGTAAAATCCTGCCTGAAATATAAAGTGGGAGTTGTTGCAAACACTGTTAGCATCGCACAGACAAGTTGATGTCCCTATAAAAGATAAATACCTACAGCAATATTCCAGTTCCAATGAAAAACGGCTAATATGTTCCAGCCTTGACACACAAAAAAAACGCTCAACAAATCTGACAGCCATGTATTCAGCCGACGAAGTGAGCATTCAGAAATATATTATGCTCTTGTCAAAGGTGAACAAGAGAAAAATCACACAAGCAAAATATATATATATATATATATATATATACAATGCAAAACAGATGCCTGGAAACACATATGGAAATGAAAGCAATACATACCATATAGGAGATTGGAAGCTAACATTACAATGTTTAATGTTCTGTTTAACTGATCCTGAGAGAGTGAAAACACAGGCACCCAGGTGTTAACCCTGTTCTTTTCTCTTTCAATACCTTTCATGTTACAACATATCTAAGACATATCATGCCAACATTTCAAATAGTTGCATAGCAACCACACGGTAAGGTAACTCCAACGGTGCGGAAAATGTTTCACGGTATAATTTGTTCTCTGAGATAAAATTGCCACAGACATCCACACACACACACACAGAAATGAGAGTAAACTCGTGAGTTATGAATAATATACGCAGAACATGTAGATCTCAAATACTGCAGACTTCAATGTACTACTGAATAATAGTGGTCCTGGGCATGTCTTTAAACACTGGTGGTTAAGTCTGCAGGCTAAAAGCACCAGGGTACAGAATATATTCATTCTGATTGCAAACAAATGTACCGTTGCGAATAATTCAGTTTGGAAATACATATCTACTATTATCTAGATTATACTACTACACTGTGTTAAATAGATGAGATGATATATCTTCAATACAACATATTGTGACTATTGTGTGTGTTAGAGCATAATGATTGCATTTTACATTTAATTAAGTTACAGGCAGTTCCAATTTGCGAATAGTCTGCCGTTGCCCTTTTATGAACACAGTTAAATAGCACATCATTATAAATTGCTGTCCTTGACACCGAGAAAACAAAATAACTAATTTACATACATTATTAAATAGATTTGTTTTCCTAGTCAGTTTTTTTTCTCTAAATTAGTGATTTGATAAATACATATATTTTTAAGTGTAAAAAGATGTTTGTACCTATCATTGTACAAACATGTGGTAAAAAATTAAGCAATTATATTGTATTCTTTATTTTATACTGTAGTATGCTATGCTGCAGTATCTTGTTTCATCCACTATGATGATTATAATTGGCAAGCCAATAATAACCAGCAATGTGTTACTGGAATAGTACATCTGTGATCAGCTGCGGAGGTTGGGTGAATTAAGGCAGAGGGATTACTGTGTTATGTCGAGTGCTGGGGAGAGCTACAAGAGCCATCTTTGACAAATACTGTAAGGCTGGTAAACCCCACAAGTTACATCTCAGTGCAACGATAACAAGCGGCAAATAAAGGACAAACACAAGCATGAATAATACATGTGCATGTGTGTATACACACACGCACGCACACACACACACACACGCACACACACATGCACACTAAACTAATTCACTGCAAATAAATGCTTGATTATAATGTATGAAATGTTTCTGATCAGTCAGCTGAAAAACTAATTTCATGTTCTCATTAGAAGTCCCTGCCTGAGGCCTATCTTCATGTCAGTGTTTATTACTCCGAGAATGCAATATTAAAATCATCAGCAGGCCACATCAGAGCTGCTGGTCACTACTCTCAAACAATGGTGGAGAGAGAGAGATAGATGGATAGATAGATAGATAGATAGATACATACATACATACATACATACATACATACATACATAGAGAGATGGATAGATAGATACATACATAGAGCGATAGATAGATACATAGATAGATAGATAGATAGATAGATAGAGCGATAGATAGATATATAGATAGAAAGATAGATAGATAGATAGATACATAGATAGATAGATAGATAGATAGATAGATACATACATAGATAGATAGATAGATAGATAGATAGATAGATAGATAGATAGATACATACATACATAGATACATACATACATATATAGAGAGTGAGAGACAGATAGATCTAGAGAGAGAGACAGAGCGAGAGAGAGAGATGGATAATGTAAAAGAATGGATTACAATAGAGGGTATCCATCTCATTTTTACTGGTACAATGGATTTACAGCCCACATGACCTTTCCTTCCACAGTGATTTGTTGCCATGCAGTGG
>OMNO01066468.1:0-10374 GCA_900303215.1 Trachyrincus scabrus | reverse complement strand
TTTAACACCATCTCCCAACATAAGGCATCCAGCAGACCAGCACCCTCCACAAGCATGTCTCTGGCCGCGCTGCCCGACCACTGAGCCGCGAAGCTCCCCAGAATCTCACAGCGCTAACGGGTCCGACGAACATTGAGTATTTTTAAAATGACACCTTCCATAACGGGAATGTAACGCAGAGATTCATGGTGGTCAGTACAGGGTTTCTAGAATGGCTGAGTTTCTTGAATGGCTTCTTTGAGTTCTCACACCTAAACTAAGTAATCAAGAGAAGATATTGGAGCGTGAACTGTGATCACAATTAGTTTCAACTGTTGAGTTGCACTTTGAGAAAATGTATTTTGGTAGAATATCTGGTCACATGACCAAGCGTTGTTGCATCCACCCTGAGAAACTTTTGACCATCGTCAATAATTTGTGTAACAACTGACTCAAACTCACACTTGCACAAATACTTGCAAATGTTAAACCTGAAAATGGCTGACCTGAAAATATCAAAACAAGGCTGTGATTCTTTCATAGACTGCTTCTTTCTTTAGAGTGCAATATATTTCAGGGTTGTTTTTTTTTTTCATTAAGGATTTGTCATCACCCTTCCAAAACTGCATTCTAGCACAGAACGTTTCTGTGTACTGTGCTCAAACACTGAATCACGAAACACTTTCCGCTAAAGCGTATATCAACTCTCGGATGAAGACGTCTGACCCCACGGCCCCCTTAGCTGTCCGCTCCTAAGTTATTGATCTGCTTTTCTGTTTCGACCCACTGTGCCTCAACAGCTGCTAAGAGGAGGACATCCACTCACTCATGACCTGCACAATATCCACACCGCTCCACACCGCCGCCTTATCCACACGCACATCTTCTAAATTCGTTGGTTTAGTAGGCAGGGTTAGGCCTCACCGAGATGTGCATCTGTTGTTGATCAGCTGGTTATGGTGTAACACGCCGTTGACAACACCAGCTTCCGTGCTGCAGAGATGCACGTGAAACTGGTCGAAAGATGTCTCGTCATCGTTCAGCGAATCAAAGCTAAATTTGTGCGTAAATGCCTGGCATATATGATTATGATTGGCGAGCTATGGGCGTCTGTAAAAGTTTTGTTCAGTTTTTTTTAAATGTCTATGTTCAAACCTGGACGGATGATGTCACAATCAAGTATGCTTGACGTTACCCCAAGAGTTGAGCAACTAAACTAAGCTGCAGAGACGTGTGTGTGTGCTCTCTGAGAGGTGGGATTAACGTCAGGTGATTTCAGGTCGTCTGTGTGTTAACTGACTCACCTGCCAGTAATTGGAGCCAATAAAAGAAGGGAAGTACCCCGAGTCCCACTGCAGGGGGTGCTGCTCCTGCAGTTTTGGTTTTCAAGCGTCCATTCTTGGCAAGCGAATCCACCTCCTAGCTCCTGTGGCCTCTTCTCTCTTGCCTTGTGAGGTCAGCTGAGCCCATATTGTGGCTGGAACATGGTCGTGTCTTGTTTTGAACCTCTTTCTTTTACTGATGATCTCAGTCAGTCAGTCGTGGCAGAAATGTAACCTGGGTAATGCGGTTCACATAACAGTGGACATCATCATAAACTGGGCAGGAACAGCCAGAACATGTAAACTAGTGGCTTCATTTGAGACTGCGTCTCAGTTTAGAGAATTGACTGTACTGTAAAGTTAATGTACTTCAAAGTGTAGATTGTGGATTATTTCATGTATGTATACCAAGGAAAGAAACCTATCTTTTGAGATAGCCAGTTTGCGGCTCACTATGGTTTGTTGTGCACATGGGCTGTGACAGATGTACAAACCTATTAAAATTCTAGTTAACATTTGGCCATCGGTGTCTGAACTGGTACAAACTTGGCGTGTATCATTTTTCAAATATCAATTTCTGCAGATATTTTATTGAAATAGGGAGTTGGTTGTGTAGTTACATTGTGTCTGGCCACAGAATAGCTACCCTGGCCACAGATGTTGACACGGAGTATAATGTTACAGCACCATACACCACGTTATGTAATGTGTCTCCTAAATACAATAGAGTGGGGGGGGGAGGTCTCCTATATCAACTTCCTGCTAAACCAGGAAACACTGGGAATGTCGCCTGTGCTAAAACTACAGCTTGCACCGGGTGAATCATCTAATAAGCAATGTTAATCATTTCATTCGGTTATCTCTTCGATGCATTTCAATTCAAGAGATTTGTTGGCATGGAAAATAGACAATTGCATGGCCAAAGCAGTTTAAAAATTAAACAATGGAATAATAATGTAGGCCTAGTATTTTTAAGTTTTACTATTACAAAAAATATATAAAATACCAGGAATGTACAAAATAATATAAAATAAAGCTGTATAAATAGTTAAATGCTGCTCTCCTGCCGTGGGAGTAATCCATGGCCTTCCGTATGTCACAATAGGCCGATTGTCCCCCGTGTGCCGTTAGAAAACTCCAGGGGCCTCGTTTTAAAAAGACACTTCTGATTCACACACACATACACACACACGCCTAGCAACCAGTAGTTACTCTGTCTGAAATTAGCGACTCATCTTGTAGGCAACATCACGTGTAGTCTACTCGGTTCCCAGCCGTTTCTAGATCCAGACCCATTTTCTAGATCAGAAAACCCCCTGCGACCCCCCCCAACGTGCACGTTCTGTCACCTGCGTCCTCGCACTTTAATGCATTTCAGTCGGGATATGCATTAATAATCCCAATGTTGGGAAACAAAGTGTCTCTTCTCTGTGCCACAACTGAACGCCACAGGTGAAATAAGAACCCAAACGGTGAGCGCCAGAAACGTTACCATTAGGATATTGTTGTTCTGACACCTCTAATACCTGATGTGCACCCTACTGTATGTCTCCCATGAGACTGCGTACAGTTCCCAGCGCGTCAAAACTCCACACGACGTGCGGCGTCATCAAACGGGGGCGTGGCTACGCGACGCCACCCGCCTGTTTATTCGTCATCAAAGACTCGAGAATAAAAAGGGAGTCGTGGAGCAACGCGACGGTTTTATCGGCCAGCGGTTCTTCTGACTCCCCACAGCCCCCGCGGCGGAGGAAGTACTGCGTGCAAGATTTAAAAAAAACTTTGTTTTCGTGGGAGTTGACATTGACGCAGACCTCCGAGGAGACGCCGAGAGAGAAACGGAGGATGGGTAACCGAGTCGCCCGAGAGGATTACGAGTGGGTCTACACGGACCAGCCGCACGCCGACCGGAGGAAAGAGATTCTGGGTGAGCTATTGAACCTCCTCGTCCCCGTCCCCCCCCGGGCGTCCCCTCGCCTCGCGACGGAACGGGATGCTCCGAATGAGCGCTACTGGCGAGAGTGAGAGCGGGGGCGGGACTTTCCAGGGACATGGGTTTAAGCGGCGAGAGGGCGGGATATCCGTTTCCGTTACATGTTTTTGGGATATTGCTTTGTCAGTCTTGTCGTCAAAACTCCATATGCACTCTTCGTCGTCATTGTTGTTCTTCTACTTCTTCTTCTTGTCATGTTCGTATTCTTCTCGCTCCTTGGACTTGTTAAGACCGTTAACTGGCGTACACAACTCACAATGCCGCGAGAGACCGGAAGTTGCGTTGCGGTAAAGACCGGGATAACGCTACAATCCATGACCCTCTCTCTCTCTCACACCCTACGTTCCCTGCACGGTGTTATAGTTAGCATCGGCCGCTAACACCGCCCCGGTCGTTATTACACGGCGGCAAAACGACTGGTCGCAGCCGGGGCTGTGCTTTATGTGGTGAACGTGTCGTTTCACCAAACGCTGACTCTGTGACGACGGTGTCAGCGGGTTCTCGTCGTGGTGTAACCCGACGTTCAGACCGCAGTCACGGTGGGTGGAGCTGCGGCGTCACGCACCGTTATAGTCGGTGGGATTATAACTCCGTCACTACGAAGTGCACCGTCAACCCTAACCTGGGAATATATTAACCCCCCCCAAAAAAAAACACGCGGACATCACACCTTGTCCGTAGACGTGGATCACGTGTTGTCTGTAGACGTGGATCACGTGTTGTCTGTAGGTACTTTATTCACCGGTGGGTTGTGTGTCGGTGAGGCCGACCTGGCGCCACTCCCTGAGGTTCCCGTCTCAGAAAGTTACTGCGGAGATGTTTGGCTTTTGAGGGCATAAGATGGTATTCAGTACTACTCTAGTACTACTCTAGACCCATACATACTTTTAATAAAAACTTTTAAAGTAATACATGATTCATATATATTGGGACATCACTCTGACATTTTCTTTTACAGTATAGTAAGTACTAAGTAGGCTATGGTACTACTCAAATATTAGTAACAGTCTGTAACTGAGTAGTTACAGACTGGTGTAAAGGTATGTATTAAGGTCACCTGACTTCATGTGACCTCATGCACTGTTGCATATCCATTCTGTTGCGACTGAAAGCCATCCTTTTAGTGTAAGGATGAATGGTCATGAGTAGAAAAGTGATGTAGTTGTGCAGTGAACATGATCATACAAACAACAACCCTTTCATACACATTGTCCATACACAGCCAGGTAATCCTGGTGCCTGATGTCTTAATCTGGGTGATTGGGTTTGAGTGGGCTTCTGTTCTTACCCTTGCTACACGAATATCTCTTTTGCTTGTTAACATAACAGACACTTAAGCTAATTGTCCACGCAGAGGCGCCCCATTGTGCTGTGAGGACAGCAGCCGAGATTCACAAAGGAGCCTATTGACAGCCAAGCCGTTTAAATAATTCATCCCTGAGCTACTGAGCAGGAATCTAACGCGGGACACGGGTCTATGTCGACTGGCGAGATAACATCTGCTTCCTGAAAAGATCTATCTAAACCACTGTTGGGCATCGGCTGTATGTGCCAACTTACTGACCTGGATTCCCCCTGGTATCAGGGAACCATAAAGTGAACTGTTATCTTGTAACACACAAGCTGACAGTTGACTACTCATAGAGAATGCCTGATGTGGGAGCACATAGCAGGGATATGTGTCACGTTGCTACAGTCGAGCCAGACGTCGCTCCCACAGAGATACGGCAAACAATGCAGCCAACTAGAGACAGGATGTGGCATCTCTTCACTGGCCCTGTCTCTACAGTTATCCAGCTCTGTCAATATTGGCTGTGCACATCTCTGCACAAGAACAACAGGTTGTTGAGGATTTCATAGTTTCATTTTTGTTTTGAAATGCATGGGGAGTCTAATGGCTATTAGTTTAGGGTGAAGTGCTCTGGTGTTCAGTAGGCCTTTATGAACACCAGAGGAGAGATCCTTCCGTGCTAAGGAACCGTCCACCCTCTGTTTAATGAACCTGTTGGCTGTCGAGGTACGAATGTTGATTGTCCAGGTTGCACTGGTCGATGGTCCTTCCAGGAATAGACAAATGTACTCTTTAAACGCACACTATTACCTTTTCACTACCTAGTACGTGTATCCAGCCTATTGCATGCAATACATAAAAAGCAAATGTAAATGTAAAGTAAATGTGACACCTTCAAGGAAGCAGCAGCATGCAAATATGTACCAAGTTAACTTTTTATGTGGAATGTAGTGGAGGTTTACTCACGTGAAGAACAAGTAGCACATTATGTAAGTAGTACGTAACTTTTCTGCAAAGCAGGCAAACGGCACGTGGTGGGAAGCTAATGCTTTTCCTCACTCAATGATCTCTCTGGCGAGGTGGTTGAAAGGGTCAAAGGGTGAAGGTCAAAGGAACCCGGGTTGTGGACCTATGGGACGGTGTGAGTCAAGTCTTTAAGCTGGGCTGCTCAGTTGAACACATATTTGTTCTGTACCAATCACATCAATGGTAGCTTAACACACTGTTGGCTGCTAAATCTACACATCTTTCAAATTGTCTTCAGATAAAAAGACAAGTTAAGCCAGTCTCTTTTACTTTCTACGACAACACCAAGGCTAACACAATGTCAATACCTGACAACAGACTACCATGGAAAACTGGAGGAACATAGCTTGCTTTGATAACATTTGTCAACTTTAGATAACACTTGACCAATTCTGCATACTTGGAGTTTTTAGCGCCAGAGTTAGCATCCTGCGGACGTGCTGCTGGGTGTATTGAGATATGTGGAGGTTTCACTGAGTCATCGCAGAGTCAAACTGTGTTCACGCTCATTTCATGAAACGTGTGTCAATGAAAAGGTAGTGCCACTGGGCCGGTTCCTCACGGGACCTTCACCTTGCTGTTGTCTGGTGTTCTACGTATTGTGAGCTTGCCATGTCACAAGTTTTTCCACTGCCCAGAAATGACCCGGTGTTGTACTGTGCAAGTGATCAATAAAACACTTTGACTTTGACTTTGACTTTGTCTAGATGGAAAATAATAATCACCATTCTTGTTGGTTGGGTAGCACTGGGTAAACTATAATCCTGGTCCCACTATGTTATACCAGAGTTACAGAAGAACGTTCCTGTTCAGTTACGGAGATGTTCTACTGAGTTTGCTATTTTAGCCAATTACGCGCTTACAGATCCCCGCCTCCAGATCCCCGCCTCCAGATCCCCGCCTCCAGCAACACGATTGGTCGAAAACAAATATGAAGCGACAGAAAGTTTGAAACGCCCCTGTTCATCCACATTTGAGCTTGTCTGCTATCTGATGCAATACCATGTAAACCATGTCACATTTAAAGGAACGACAGTAACATCAGATCCCTCGGTTCCGTACACACGGTCACAATATTTCCTTACACAAGCTATATAATCATGTTAGTAGTGCCTGCATGTATAAAACATACTGTGACTATCCAAAATGAACGTCTGGATTCGTGACGAGTTCTGACACGAGTGACCTTTATCCTGTGTGGTTGTGAGTGGGTGTTCAGGAAGTCTTGTCATACTGCAACAGTTCAAATGCAGAAGCTATCCGTACATGCCGTATAGCTGATCTATTATGTAATGTTAACCAAACACAAAGTTTCAGCAGTCTTTATACAACTCCGGTGAGCATACGTTAAATACAGATTGACTAGACCCCTCCATTAAAGGTGCCATAGGTAAGATTTGAGTGTTGTAGAGGGAAAGAGCAGGAAAGAGCAGGATTTTGAAAATGAACAACCCAAAGAAAAGTCCCCTCCCTGCGTTTCCCCGCCTTTGAGAAGTGTTGCATGCAGTGTGATTGACGGGCAAGATGGATTCCCTGGACCGTAACAAGGAAGAGACGCAGTCAACCAAAACAGATATTCTTACAGCACGTCACTCACTAATAGCTGACGGATGGCTATGGCATTTCTAACAAATTATAGCCCTTAAATCTTACCTGCGGCCCTTTAACCTGTCTAGTTATTTTTAACATGATCTTTACTAGGCCTATTGGTATTACCTCCACTCATCTGTAAGCACAGAGAACGCTATAAGTGAATGTATAAGTGTTCTCGTAAACCTACACCGTCCTCATTACCAGGCTGTCATTTAACAGCACTGTTGCGGAGTGTTAACGGGGGAACTTTTCAACCGGCTTTGTATCATGGGTATTATTTACAAATGAACAATGTTTACCATTCCTCCATGTTGCCTGCACCCAGATCTCCCCCGCTACGTTTGTCTGGCGGATGACACGTTTCGCGTCATCAGATGATCTTAATTGTACCCCGACTCCGTCATCTGCGCCCCAGAGACACAGCCAGCACCCGACAACAACTGTATCCCAAATGCGGATAGATAGAGATGAGGTTGAAAAGCGGCAAAGTTCCCCATTAAAGGTTGAGAAATGTGGGTTTTATCGGTACTGTAGAGGTCCTATACTGTGCCGCGTGTGAGATGTAATCTTCATGCACATTTGGGTGTGCGGTTTACTGAACAAACAAGACCGGCTAGGTTGGGAAAAAAAGAAAAGGTCGATGGTATGTTATCAGTAATGCAGCTTTTATCAGTGGAGCCATGTGTTCAACAGTAGCTGTGCTAGCTCCTGGCTACTGGCTAGTTCAGCTCCGTATGGCTAGATCAACACGACTATTGGCAATAAATCTAAACCAATCTAATGGCTTTTCACCACATGGTGGCACATTCTGTCTTTCTACACTTGAGTAATAAAAAAAATAATTATTTTCTTGCTGGCAAAAGAGCAACAGTCAGGAATCTGTCAACATGATAGATTTGTCTGCCGTTGTCAGGCTTTTATTGCACTTATGCAATATGCAGACATCATATTTCATAAAAAAAATCACAAAAGAATGATATAATCAGGACTGTGATGTATGGCTCGATACCTGACTTGACTCCTGAGCTAACTTTAGTTTCTGTTTTCGTCCACCTCAGCCAAATACCCCGAGATCAAGAGCCTCATGGGACCGGACCACAGGCTAAAGTGGATCGTTTGCATGATGGTGGCCATTCAGTTCTTGGCGTTCTACTTGGTCAAAGACTTGGACTGGAAGTGGGTTCTGTTCTGGACTTACGCCTTCGGCAGTTGCATCAACCACTCGATGACGCTGGCCATCCACGAGATCTCCCACAACACGGCGTTCGGCAACAGCAAGGCCATGTGGAACCGCTACTTCGCCATTTTCGCCAACTTGCCCATCGGACTGCCGTACTCGGCCACCTTCAAGCGCTACCACCTGGACCACCACCGCTACTTGGGCGGGGACGGCGTGGACGTGGACATCCCCACCGAGTTCGAGGGCTGGTTCTTCTGCACGCGCTTCCGCAAGTTGGTCTGGATCATCCTGCAGCCGCTGTTCTACGCCTTCCGCCCGCTGTACATCAACCCCAAGCCCATCACCTACCTGGAGATGTCCAACACGGCCATCCAGGTGTCCTTCAACGTGGCCCTGTACTGGCTCTGGGGGGGCAAGCCGGTGGTCTACATGATGGCCGGGTCCATGCTGGGGATGGGCCTGCACCCCATCTCGGGACACTTCATCGCGGAGCACTACATGTTCCTGAAGGGCCACGAGACCTACTCGTACTACGGCTCCCTCAACCTGCTCACCTTCAACGTGGGCTACCACAACGAGCACCATGACTTCCCCAGCATCCCCGGCCGCAGGCTGCCCATGGTGAGTCTGGCTCTGGCCTATGTCTTAACCCTAACCCCGACCCTACAGCCCTGTGTGTATACGGACCTTGCTCCACTGGTATTTACTTTATTACAGGACGACGACCGGGAAATTTGCGTGTCACAAACAGGAAACATTTACATTTAACAATGAAACAATGGAAGAGATAAAAACTTTTTTTAAATGAAGAATTTATTTACAAACTCAATCTTTAACTCAACCGCGACTGTTTATTATTTTATAATGTACCTGATAAATCAGTTTGCTTTGTGATTTGCTTTATTGTTTTTAAATTGTACATTGTTTGCAGTGCTGTGTGTGTCCGTAAGTCAATCAGTAACGACTGATTGACTTTTAAAGTCAATCAGTATGTTAAAGTATGTCTTTAAAGCGGTATCTAACCTTTGAGTGTGCTCACTGACCTTCATGATAGAGGGGTAGCTTGCATTGGGCGCCTTCGTTTTAAAATGTTAACGGTGGATATACAGATGGTCAACACCACAGGAACGGACCTTATTGTTACTGGTGTTGTTACTAGTTGTTTACTTAAGTGGTGTCTTTAAAATGCATATATCCCTGGTAATTATTCAGTGTTTAAATTCTAGATTTAAATATGAGTGTAAGACGTAAACTGAGACGTGTGTGTGTGTTGTGCTGCCCCCTGTAGGTGAAGAAGATTGCAGCCGAGTACTACGACGACCTGCCCAACTACTCGTCCTGGGTCATGGTGCTGTATGACTTCATCATGGACGACTCGCTCAGCCCGTACTCCCGCATCAAGCGGAAGTTAAAGGGTGATGTCAAGCAGGAGTGATGGTCACCGCCCCCCCCTCCTTCGGTCTTACTCCATCCATCCACCCCCAACCCTATGAACTTACTAGCGTTTTCAGATTAACACTCATATATGCCTTCTGTGGTTTTGTCTGTGTGTGTGAGTGTGTGTGTGTATGTGTGTGTGCGTGCGTGCCCACCCTGGACAGATCTTAACATGGTTGCGCTTGTGTGTCTTCTCACACGTGCACACCCCCCCTCGTGAACTCTTTAGACCTGGAAACATTTCAGTCCAACATGTCCGCCGCCATGTTGGCCCCGCCCCCTTTTGGAAAGCACTATGAAAGTGTGTTTCGCTGTCCGCCCACCAATGCAGCGACCAAATGCATATCTCCATGGCGACCATTGTTGTACATGCACCGGAGGGCCTTAGTTCCACGTTCCACGTGTTTGAAATCTAAATTCTAGGATTTTTCTATTTGAAATATTGTGCCATTTATTTTCCGTCCCCTTGTTGCCCAAATGTACTTTGTTTGTTTGACGCGGACCAAAAAAGAAAAAGGTGGATTTTGCACGGCATCGTGGTAAGAAGAGTCCA
>OMNO01066467.1:0-14446 GCA_900303215.1 Trachyrincus scabrus | reverse complement strand
TCTTAGACAGTAGGCCTACCCTTTTAATCACAATCCATCTATCAAAATAATCCCAATGATGATAATCCTGATGAAGATAATCCTAATGATAATGCTAACGATGATAATCCTAATAATGATAATCCTAACGATGATAATCCGAACGATGATAATCCTAACGATGATAATCCCAGTGACGCCACGCTGACATCTGCGCCTAAAACCGAACAGCGAGTTAAAAAAGACGGTTATGGCTTAAAGTCCCCAGAGTGGTGAGAATGACCCGGGAACGTTTGAATATGTACATATGTAACTATGAGAATGAAGACATAAACTTTAACTCCATACATCTGACATGCTTGAGGGCAGCAGGCTGCACTGAAACAAGAGGCCCCGTCCCTCAAGTGTCTCTGAGGAACGTGTCTTCACAGCACATGGCTGTCGGGCTTCTGAAGTCACAATCACTCAGGTGTTCTCTCGGCTGATCCAGCTCTCGGGGTAGAAACCAGAAAGTCAGTCAAAGGTCAATTTGCATTCAAGAGTGACAAATGTTTCCAAGCGTCGTTAGAACATAGTCGTTAAGTTATTCTGAGAATGGCAGCTTGAAACATGTCTGGCATAGTAAAGGTACAGTAGGATATTTCCTTTGACTGCATGATTGCAGGATGCAAATGGTCTTTAAGAGAAAAGAGATTCCTGTTTCAAATCTATCTACTGGGACCACTATGATTTCACATTGGGTCTATCTGTTAAGTCTGTGGATTGGCAGCAAGAATAGTTATTTTAGTCATTTTAACTGTTTTAGTGGTTAGTGGTTCATCAGTGGAGCCTTGTATCGGACATTTTAGACAGCGTTTAACATGCACTTGTCTGTTGTCTTGTACTGGATGTTGTCTCATAAGTTATTTGATTTTAATTTAATTTAATTGAAAGATGACATCATACGGAAGGTGTGACGAATGCTGGAAGGAAATCGGAGCGACATAATCTACGTTTATGATTCACTGAAACGACAGCAGCCGTCCAGATGCGTGCAGTAACTTGCAGGTATATACTGGGATGCCTACATACATAAATAAGGAGACCTTGTCATTAAAATGCCCCGTCACTACTGCCTTGAACCTGTACTGCACTTAGCTTTATTATCCTACAGCCTACTTATAATATCAATGGTAATTACAACAAATACGGAAACGCTACTTTTGTAATGTCTTTGCATACATCTATCCATTAACATTACATGTTGCTATGGTAGCCATTCCTAAGACATATCTAAGGAACATTTTCATGATACATGAATGAATATATGATGATAGAGAGATGTAATAGTATACTCTTTCAAATACTGGTGGATTTCAATGGTAAAAAAAAGAAGTGATAATCAAATAGTGATAATACATATATAATGAGATGTGAACCCCGAGACAGGACTAGTGTCTGAACCAGGTACTGCAGGAGAATTGAGAGAGGACTAGTGTCTGGACCAGGTACTGCATGAGGAGAAGAGAGACAGGACTAGTGTCTGGACCAGGTACTGCAGGAGAATAGAGACAGGACTAGTGTCTGGACCAGGTACTGCATGAGGAGAATAGAGACAGGACTAGTGTCTGGACCAGGTACTGCAGGAGAATAGAGACAGGACTAGGACTCTTCTGCTCTTGGAGGAGTCTCTCCATCACAATCTGGTCATGTGTCAAGAAGACTTGGGATTCCTCAGAGAGAAGACAAGAGAACCATGTGTTTATGTAGATGCCTGACAAGAACACGTTTATTTTGTTCTTGCTTTGGGAGGAAGAAGAAAAATCAGGACAACAAAAACCAAACTTAGAGCTTCGGACAAAAAACACAGCACAAAAAAAAAGGTATTTGTGGTTATTTGATCATATGGTTTTGTTGTGGCTTCAAGGGCTTGGCTTGGTCTTTATTAATGGGGTAATGAGGGTTGATATTCACATGTCTTTATTAATGGACGGGGTAATGAGGGTTGATATTCACATGTCTTTATTAATGGACGGGGTAATGGTGGCTTCATATTCACATGTCCTTAATAATGGACGGGTAATGGTGGCTTGATATTCACATGTCCTTAATAATGGACGGGGTAATGGTGGGTTGATCTGTCTGCGTCTGGAGCGACTAATGTTCACGGGGCACGCTTCTCGTTTTCCAAAACATCATCAGGCTGATGTTAACGACAAGAGCATTCCTCAGATGGTACACAAGATGGGCTCCATCCGGTATGTGATGGAGCAGAAACACAACGAAGCAGTCGGTCGCATGGGATGATCCATAATAAGGATGTCCATGTGGCCAGGTAGGAATTACCTCCAGGGCATTTAGCATGCACTCATTGATGACGATAACATTGATGCATTTGTGTTTCTATATTTGTCTTACATCCATTCTTATATTTTCGAACAGATACACATTCCCCCTGGGACTACCAAAGTAATATTTTCCCAGTGTGACCAATGAGCCAATATAAACCTTCATCACACCACAGTCTAATAGCGGATGTGAACACAGGCGTAGCTCGTCACGTTGACCACTGGTAGTTCTCATGTAGACCGACCGGTACGCCTTCAGACTCATGATGACCGTAACGAGCTACACCTGTGTTGACCTGCGTGATCATCTCATCCAGAGTCAGCTCACGACCCAGCAGCTTTCAGTTCGACAGAATCAATCACTGGGCTCAAATTTCACCCGTTGCTGCGTCCATTGGAACGCCTTACTCATGGTCTCGAATGCGCATTGAGATTGTGGGTCTTGATAATGTAGTGCGTAGTATTGATCCTGGTGGGCGGGTCAAATGAATAAACACTTTGTTTTAACAAACCAAAGCATATTACATGTCCCAGTTCTTAAAGAAACTAAAACTAAACTCAGTGAAGTTAAATAAAGAATGCTCATGCCTAATTTGCCTAGAGTTGCACGTATTTACTTTCTTTATTCTCTTTATTCTATGTAAATTAAAGAGTACTGTGTTCTTTGTCTGATTGCAGTAACCATATATACATATTTAAGAGCGACTGATACCAAATATTAGTTGTATCTTTATCATCAGCAGTCATTTGATTCGGTGACTCTAAAGAACTCTAAAAACGGACACACACACTAGAAATGTTTGGTTGTATTAGACACACAGCGAACCTGAACCTGCTTCATTCAGATCATTTGGTCGAAGTAGAACCTACTGTTCTTTAATTTGACCCAGTCTGTACACATTTGTATTGAGCATATTTAATAGGGTATCTCTCTCATAAGATATCATTTCATAGCCTGACAAATGAATAATGAATAACACTCAACTGACCTGACAAAGGTGACATGGAGGTAACATGCATCCACCACGACAAGATAGAAAGACGGACATAGGAAAATAGTCCCCAAACTAAAAACCCACAGCAACAACATCAACAACTGAGCTTTTTGTGAAGACACAACTGAAGGTGTTCTCTCTTCAGCGCCAACTTTGAACTGACTGAAAACCTGACCCAATCTCTAGCACCTGGCCAGGGTAGCTCCGGTGTACCCCGTTCCCCTAACGAGTGACTGGCCCAACACCAACGAATCCCAGAAAGGAAAACTATAGCGAATGTCCAACGCTGCCACTGGGGTGTTTGTGAAGAATGGACAACGGTCAGTGTTTCAATTGAGCTGTCTGATGCCAGGATGAGCCACCCTGTCGCTTTCAATGCCAAACAACAACAACAACAACAATAATAGCATAGGTTCACAGATGCTTTAATACTGTACACAAAACAAATATAACTATTCATAGTAGAAGCCCAGACAGATTAAGATGCGTGATATAAGGAATGTGTCATTGCACCCACCAAGTAGAAATCAGTAATGGGTTAATAATGTTAAGGGTCCCTTATTGATGACATACAAATCTATCTTCAAATCCAAAAAAAGCCAAGTCAGGATATATGTCTATTATGTTTAGATGATGGTACATTATGATGTTTGTTACTATATTTTTAATTTTTTTTACATACTACTTTACAGTGTATTGTGACTTAAAAAAAAATCTGGTTTAATTTTTCTTGTTCACATAATTGCATGCTTGTGGGTCCATTCCTTGGCTAATTTGTTGTATCTGTTGAGAGAAAAAAAAGGATAATACATTGGGTCTGTCTGTAGAGAATCCATTTTAAAATGATTTTAATGTTTTAAAGCATTGTGAACACGCAAACCAAAAAATGGACTTGATTGTGACGCAAGACAAGCGCTAGCGTAGAGCTACAGCATAGCTCAGCTAGCTAGCTAGCGTAGAGCTACAGCATAGCTCAGCTAGCTAGCTAGCGTAGAGCTACAGCATAGCTCAGCTAGCTAGCTAGCGTAGAGCTACAGCATAGCTCAGCTAGCTAGCATGCATAAACACTAATGGGTCTGTGCGTGTTAAAATGACATGGGTGGTACATGTGAGGTTGGAGAGAACAACGGGGTGAAGCGTCATGTCTGCATACTCACTTCTCCTTGTCGTTCTTGTAAATATGCGCTATGTCCGGGACTAAGGGGTCATCTGGGTTTGGGTCACACAGCAGCGAACATATGGAGAGTAACACTGGAAGCACATTTAAAAAATATATATATTGTTTTATTGAGAACATGCCAAATATGCCGTTCACTCATGAGTGTACAATCATGCAAGTCTGCATACTAATGGAGTATAGATCACCTTTGGATACGGTGAGCGCTGGGGACCACTGGGACCGGAGGATGTCCAGACAGATGCTCCCGTTGCTGTTGATATTTGGGTGGTAGATTTTGGTCATAAACATTACCTGTAAATAAACACATTGTGAAATTATTGTGGCTGGAAAACACCGGGTAACAGGAGAACTGTGGCCATAAAGTAATGCACAATAAGGCAACAATACGTTGCTGGAAATCACTGGGTGACAGGAAAACTCTGGCCATAAAGTAATGCACAATAAAGCAACGATATGCCCTGACGTCAAGTGATGCTGCCCAGTTCGTATCAAGGGGCCAACGTGTGTGTAGAGAATATTGACCACACTATCCCACGCCCACCCTCAGTCTGAACAGTCTGACACAAGACGAGAAGGATCCATGGATTAGTCAAGTTGTTTTATTTGTTACACGCTCAATCATAAGTATGAGAGCAGTACAGCCACTACAAAAAAAACATCCTCCAGTGATTTGAATCACGACGAAATCCAGAGTGTAATCAAGAAGGGATTAGGTGGTACTTTAATCCCTCGGTCAGTGTCATCATGGAGGCGTTTGGGAACAGCTTCAGAATGTGAAGCATGGTTAATTCCATCCAGGCCAACCCCTCACATCTCGTCCGTGATAGGCTGAGACAGTTAAGGCACTTCCTATGCGTTTATACATTCAATTCATGTATTGTTATTCTTTGTATATTTTTAGGATGGATTACATCTAGCAAATTTCAATGATTGTTATAGGACAATTTCTCCCAAAGACCTCAACATGATGGTAGTGAACCAAGCTTATCAGGAAGCACTGATAAGCACTAAAACTAGTACTAGTAGATTCTCCAGTACTGGCCATGAATTATTATTAAACCAAATTACACCCATCCATAAAAGGTGCCCATTTGTATAGGTACATAAAGCATATGAACAAAAACAAAAACAAAACAAAACAAAAACAAATGGTCACATGGATTTCACTTGCGTCACTCCCAGAACAATCTGGAAAATACGAGATTAGCAAAATAGACCTGTGACAGTCACAGACCAGTCAATCTGGTTAGTATTCAGGGGTAAAGAATGCTGGGAAACCAGCTGGCTTAAGCTGCATTCAAACTACACCCGGCGAATTCCGCCGAATGTGATCGGTTGACAAACAGCAGCCGCTCAGAGCGAAGCTCCGTGTCCATGATAAGCTTCGGCATCAGCTCCAGAGTTAGGTTTGGCGTTTCAGAGGTCCGGCGGTCGGCAGACAGGGAATGACCGGCTACGCTGGCGCTGGGCTCTTTTGGAGCTCGTCATGGACGTGACGCTATAGACTATCTAGTGCTCACCTTGGGGGGCTTGAAGGGGTAGTCGGTGGGGAAGTGTATTGTAAGGAAGAAGACCCCTCCTTGGTACGGACTGTCAACCTAACATGGACAGGGCGGTGTGATTAGACAAGCACAACAAATGCAATACAAGTGATAAACATCTTATAATGGAAAAGGTCCAAAAGAGTCAAGAGAGACAAAACGACATCGTGAGCAATGACCATGATCAAAGAATAATGCTGTTTTGGAATAAACTAGACACCCTGTGTAGGCAGATGCGCTGATGGCTACACCTTGTGGATAAGGTACTAATACTAAGCTACTAATGTTCAATAGTAGCAAGTATACCAAGTAAAAGTAAGAAATAAAGGGTTGTAATCATTTTATTACTGCAAAGGCAAAGCAAATAAAACATATTTCCCTCATTTTAAAATGGATCCCGAACTTGCCTACAATTGAAAGAATGCAGTTGTTCAACTAAGTTCAGATGTACCTGTATTTTAACTTTTAACTATTACACACTGGTCGGTTTAATGTGTACTACGAGCTACTGTTCAGATTAAATATTATATTGGTGGTGAGTTCGGCATTCGTCAGCCATGATGATCAGTAAATAAAATAGACACTTACTGGGCCCATTATGGTCGCCTGCCAATGAAAGACTAGGTAAGAGAGCGAGAGAAGGGGTGAGAGAATGTATCATTCATTCATTTTTAGAACTTTAATAGGTTTATAGGTCATTCCCTGTCTTTTCTTAGGCACCATAACAACCACAGTGGTCATGTAGGTGGTCTTGTAGCAATTAGACATTTATGAAAGCATTGGAAGAGAATCTCAGCCCAACAACTAGTATTTCAGCAAAATCATCAATCATTATAAAAGTGGTATAGTGGTTTTCAACATATTCGAAGACGCTACAGAACAAATTTCTTACAAACAATCAGAATTATGTACTTTTACTAAACAGTAGAGACATACACAGCTACAACATGTTGAAACTTCTCATCAGCGTAATGTTTCATATACATATATACGTATATATATATATGTATGTATGTATATATGTAATGTATATCTGAGACGAGACAAAGTTAAGTAATGAAGTAAGTCAAAGTTAACAATATGACGGCTGGAGGTGTACTTACAGTCGTCCCCCGCTGGTCCAGCAGAACACTGCGCTGGAGGATCTTTCTTTAGGTCTTCCAGCTCCTATACATCATGCAAAACATCACACACACACACACACACAACATGCAGCAAGTCACATTTAATAAGTAGCAACAAAAAAAACAGATGTTTTTTTAAAACTGATATTTACTCTTATTAAATCAGTCACAAACCGGGCAACAACTTGACATTTTCTTATCCACTTATATGTGGTTTGATGCCGTCCACTTCCACATGCGTTTTTTGCAGTGTCACCAACAGTGACTCACAGTTGTCCCCAACTAACACCTCAGATGTTTGCAACAAGCTGATATAAATTTTTTTTTAAAAGAACTAGGTGACGGGTCGTCTGAAATCATGTAAAACGAAGTGAGCAGCTCAGCATCTTCACTGTACTAAATGTGATCTGGATGATGGGGCCGTGATGGGAAGCAAGTAAGGTCAGATGACATCACGCACGCACGCGCGCGCGCACACACACACACACACACATACACACACACACACACACGCGCGCGCGCGTGTATTCGTTACGTAACGCAGACGAGAGATAGACTCATGTGACACGGTGATTACATAACTGTTATCGGGGCTAGGAGGTCCAAACTTTAACATGTGTCAATCGTCATTCCGCCCTCGACACTTTCAGACACGTCGTATCTGGAGACGTGACAAAGTACAACCAAGTTGGCTTCAACCCGTGGGGGCACCGCCGAAACGCATTTTAAACAACAGAATGTGCCAGATTAAATAGCTAATGGCAACGGTACTGGTAGTAACCTCATATGTTGTCGGCGTGTCGCGGAAACTTACCTTCCGTATTCTCTTCATTGCCATGATCACCGACTTGAACCGTGTCGTCGCAGTCCGCTTCTGTGCTAGAAGAGGAAAATACAAGTGAATGGCTTCCTGAAAGGCTACCGTATCAGTGTGTGTCTGTGTGTGTGTCTGTGTGTTGTTTTTAACAATACCCCCCCTGGTTTCTACCTTAGCAGTGTATGTTTATGTTTTTTTTACGAAAACCTTCCTGGTTTCCGCATTCTCCTGTTTACGGTTGAACCCTTGAAACAGGGGGTGGGGGCAGTGGGGATATAATTAGAAATTAGGCTGAGAGAGGGTCCTGACTTGTGGCGTTATCCTGGTCTGCCGCAGCGCAATTTCCGGTCTCTTCCTATGAACTGTGTACGCCAGTTCACAGCTCACAGGAGCGAGAAGAATAAGCACATGAAAAGAAGAAGAAGAAGAGCGACAACCACCAGGAGAATAAATATCAAGTTTTTACGAAATATTTGACAAAGCAATATCCTAAACATGTAACGGAAACGGATATCCCTCTGTCGAAAGTCCCTCCCTCTCTCTCTCGCCCTTCGCGGCTAAACCCACGTAACTGAAAGTCCCGCCCTCTCTCTCTCGCCAATAACGCTCATTTGGAGCATCCCGTTCCAAGCGTCCCGTCGTGATATGAGGACGCCTGGAACGAGGTAGTGTAGGCCTACACTTGGAAGGAACCCTTGGATAACTTGAAATCAATTCACAAGTCAAGGGACTACAGAAATATGTCAGATGACGTTTAGATGTTGTTTATGCATTTATAAAATATGGGCATTTGCAAAATATGGAATACGATGGAATATGATTTGTAAATTATGGACATTTGTACAATATTAAACGTTCTCGTGAATATATGGAAGATAGCCTTCCGGCAACCAATAGACATTTTCAAAACGGTGCCCAAGCACTCACAGTCCTCTCTAGTCAGTTATTATCAATCTTCCAGATAATACAATTGCTTTGATCTTCTGAACGTTGAAAAGTAGTGTAATGCATACCTACAGTTTAACAAAATACATCCATAATTACATACATACTACATATTGTTCAGTCAATAGGGAGGTGTCATACATGTCATATAAGTGTATGTTTTTTTCTTATTTTCTATTTTCCTGGGATTTACAGTCTTAATATGTCCACTTTAAATAATGTATGCTTGCACAAGTCTCTGGGACATGTAAGAGGAATGACACTCTGCTGCTTACAACAGAATTGGCCTCTGCTGTAAACAACACTTAGATATGTTTACTGTGAATTTAGGTAAATTATTATAATAGCTGATCTTTCCAACAGATAGTTGCTGCAATTAGTGTGCTTTCTTCATCCGGTGGGAAGGGTTGGGAACCATTAAAATGAAGAGCTCAGTTGATATTTCGAGATATTAGACGACTCGAAGTCCATGTCACACACCAAAAAAAAGCCATACAGATCTCATGGACACTTTTACTTGCATGGCTGTGCAGAGAACATGGATGTGACGTCACGTGACGCGCAGAATGAATATTTGCCATAAAGCGTCGTCTGTTTTTACGACAGTGTCGAAGACAAGCGTGTCGCAAGTGTAGGAGGCTCAACTCGTCGCGTCCACCACAACAGCCGCCTAACATTGACCTCCGTTCTGCCGACATGGTGTATTGTGATGGATTGTGAGCATGACAACGCACACTTTGTATCGCATTTCTAGCGCACAGCCGTCGAGGATTAACGCCGTGCGACAGACCGATGTCATGAGAGTCGAGAGGAAGAGCGGGGCGACTCGGGGACACTCGGGGAGGCTCGGGTGCCTCTGATGTGATCACGCCTGATGAGATAGCAATCGAAACTGGAATAAATAAAAAAGTTGCTTGCCGTTTGGACAGTGTTTGTTTGGAACATAATCTCCCCTGTTTCCCACTGATGACTGACAGGATATCCGTGTCATCAAGAAAGAGCTGACTAGATCTCCACTGGGGACGAGAGAGAGAGAGAGAGAGGGGTGTTTTACGGCGCTGAGAAGCGAGGAAGTGGGATGTGGCTACCATGTATTTATGCTGCAGTTCAGGCGATGAGGATCATTGAATCGGCGTCGCTGTGGACGTGCTGCCTCGCCGCCCTCACCAGCGTTGACCTGGTGGACTCCTCCTCGCTGCTCACCACGCACCCCGGGGGGTCGGTCCCGGAGCCATCCCATGAGGGCTTCTCCACGGCTCGACGACAATTTGAAGAAACCACCCCGCGGTGTATTCTCTCGCGTAACAGCAACATGTGAATCCACAAAGTTCCACCGTTGAAATTTTTTTATTTTATTTTTTATTTTATTTTTTTGTTGTTGTTATTGTTGTTGTTAGAAGACTGTATTTGCATGAACGCCACAAAGCCACCGTCAGGCCATCATGGAGTCTTCTATATCCCTGGGCAGACTGGAACTAAACTCTAGCCCGACACTGGGGGTCAATCTCAGCCCGCGTCTCTCTTCAGGGCCCCCCGTGGAGGAGAAGGGCCCCCCACAGGGCCCCTCGCACCTCAGCGGCTGCGTCCCGCTGTCCCACCAGGTTGCGGGTCACAAGTATGGCGTGGATAAAGTAGGTGAGTTTAACGCCGAACCACGGTGTCGGATATTTTAAAAAACCAGGACACCCCCTCTCCATGGCACCTTGACTCCCCACGTGTCGCTTTCACATTGGAGCCAGGCGTGCTAGTAATACACACTCTTCTAATGTATTTTCTTTTGAATTGTCATTGACTCATACAAGAGCTGCTGCCAGTGCAATGCTATTGCATTGCACTGGATGGAGAGGTACAAAGCTCACTCTTTGGTAGGTCAACACCTGGTCAATCAGTTACCTTCGCGCAAAGTAACAACAGTAATGTTATGTTATAGTGAGTCAGGACCCGCCTGTTGCTTTCCATTTAATTGTCCAAATATTGAAGAAAAGTTCAGCATCATGTTGAGGAATTACTACTCCCTGATTATGATGTTCTTACTCCCTGACCAGTGTCCCCACCTGCTCCACAAGGAGAGTGCAGAGACCAGTATGGTTGATCATATCAGATGCTGCATCTAGCCTAGACGCTCCAATATTATCCAGGTGTGGCCATAGAGACAAGCCCTGGACACGGGAATCCTTACAATAGTTTTATTGTCTCTGTACAGTCTTTTAATAAATCTTAATGCAGTGAGTCACAATGTCACTTTCAGTTGTTTAGGGGTAACAGTCAGTATAACATTAGAAAAGGCCATGTTGTTTAGGTATCGCATAAGAAACTGTTAAGTTTAGAGTGAAAGGTTAAGGATGTGGGAGACACAATTATTCACCGACTGGACTGGTTTGGTGGCAGGCGAACGGCCAAGCCGTCCGGCTTGTTTGCTATGGACGGACATGCCTCCTTATATGGTCGTGGTCTGATGTCACCATCCCAGGCCCATTTTCGCCCTAAAGGCAGAATCTGTTTGAACCAGTTGGAATCCGCTCTTCAAACCTCCAGGTTGTCAACATCTCACTGTTCAATGCAAACTGTGATTTTTTTTTTTTTTCTCAGTGTCACCAGCCAATGGGGGATAGATTTGATTATTTGGCCAGGTCAAATAGGTTAAATTCAGGGTTACATATTAAGACAATAGCCTGGCCGGTCAATTGTTTCACTCTGGTAGGTAACAAGACAAAAGTCTAAAAGTACATTTTGGACCCCTAAGTAAATGCAATGGAGTGTAAAAGTCCCCTGAAATGTCCCACCTTTACCCCCCTGGGGTAAAGAACCATCTGCACACCAGGATCCTCTTTGTGTGTCAGTGTTGGGATCCGTCGAACCAGTGGGTTCAGACGTGACCAGATGGCTCTCCACGCGAAATACGACCGCAATGCCACTGCACTGCAAGCTTGACCACCTCTGGCTTACCTTGCGTCGCTCTCTGACCATTAATAACGATTAGCCGTGCCACCGGTAACACTGTTCTCTCGTAGTGAAACTGGCAAGTTGCCAAACAAGGGGTAGAAAGTATGAAAAAATACACACGCATGTCCGTCCCAGTGATTAAGACTTAGGTCTGTTTTCCTACAGTCTGGCTAAAAGTGTTGGCGGAAACGGTCAATGAGTCATTACACTTCAGTCCAGCTTTGTGTATCTGTGTGTATTTTCCTGGACAGTGGTAGTGGCAGTAGGAAGTGCTGTGTAATAATGTCGTCTACATTACATAATGGCAGCACGGCCCTATCCATCCTCTACCCCTGCCACTCTCATCCCGACAGCAGGGTCAGAAATATTCACCCGAAGGTACGAGCTCTGGCTAGCGGAAGAACAGGGAGAAGTACTCCCCGCTAGCCGTAGTAGGGCCGGAGTCCAGTTACTCCACATGGTCAAGTCTCAAGCCCTTAACCTGCTAGGCTACAAACCTATTTAAAAGGACTGGTGCATAACCGTGTAAAGATTTTTACAATTTAGTTTTCAGTGTTCTTGGCTATGTCACTACCTCTGAACTCTGATAAATAATACTAATAATATAATAATAATACCAATACTCGCCGGCTTTGTAAGCATATATTGGCATCACTGTACACGGCTGTAAGTTATGGATATTAAATTGGATCGAATATTTGTATCCAGAAGTCCTGTCATGTGGATGTTTAGATGTGTAGAACATTTAACTAATTAATAAAAAAGGGACATTTCAGGGTACATTTTCATTACTTTTGCATTAATGAACTTTGACTACAATCTGGATTAAGCTAGCTCTCGCTCAAAGCGACGCGTGTATGTGATGTACAATGCCATGTATGGTAGTGCTCGGGATGCTAGGACCGCTAACGTATATCAGTACATCAGGAGAAGAAAGTGGAAGCAATCCCCAGGTCCATGATGGCTTACGAGTGTCGAGTACCATCAGTGAACTCATATTTTCAAGAATATCATAAATGGTGGCTATTAGTGTCCATACTATGATTATTTAAGTCATATTTATTTTGAGCATAACAGAAACGGCTCGGCAGTAGATTAATAAACGAGATAAACTGGATGTGGACATTGATGGAATGAGACACGCGTGGCCTCAGTAAATACATTCCTGAATGTCTTCATTGGATGCCACTGTTGTTCAAGGAGTGAATGTCTCCTTCAAGGTTCGTGAAATCCCGTCCGAAGTAATACCACAGAATTGAACTTTGAAAAAAGAAAAAACGGTGGTTTCCCTCGCAGCCCAGCGCTTTCACAACTGATCTGACCGGTCAAGGTTTTGGTGATTCCAGTTTAACCAGACTCAGGTGTTGGGCTGGTACGGTATTAAGGTAAATAGCTAGAATGAGGGTTTCAGCTTTTCTTTTTTTTAAAGGTTGATGGCTGTGAGCAGTAGGCCTTGGCTTAAGACTTCATCAAGTCCTAGCTGTCATGAGGAGGACGTGCAGGAGCGAACCATGCTCTGTGTACGCTCCGGTTTAGCCAGTGCTGCATTTATTTAAACACACCGTAGCACATCCTTGAGGGACTATCTGTGTGGAGGATTCATCAGCCTATAGGGAGAGCCGACGAGTGTCGTATGTTGTATGTGTTCATGATGTTTATTCGTGTTTTGGCGACAGGTATTTTACAGCACCCAGACGGAACGGTCCTGAAACAGCTACAGCCTCCACCAAGAGGGCCACGGGAGATGCAGTTCTACACCAAGGTGATGGAAACCACGGGACACGCACACACACACGTACACACACGTACACACACGTACACATACAGCAGGGGTGGGGCTAGGAGGACTTTGTCTCCCACTGATATACAACTGTTAACTGTACACTGTGCATTGCAGCACACAGCGCTGATAGGCGTGTGAATGTGCATTCACGCATCACTAATAGCCGGATTTATATGCACACCAAACCGTACGCATTACCAACATGCAGATGACATGACGCCACGTTGTTGCACACACAGTGCCACATGTGCATGGCATGCACATTTGCATTGTGCTACACGACACAGACAATAGAGTCCTGTCTGTAGGTGGAGGTCCGCTGCGTGTTGCTTCAGGGCTTAGCGGAGCGGTCTGCCTCAGCAGCTCCCGGATCTACAGAACAAAACAATTTCACCATGCCCACCACCACCTTACTTAGACCATAGGCAAGAACGGATAGTATATAGTAGTAGTATATACAGTGTATATATATATATATATATGTATGTGTAGTGTATATATAGTATAGTAATCCAATAGATCATTTAGTAGTACAGTAATCCATTAGATCATTTAGTAGTACAGTAATCCAATAGATCATTTAGAGTAATCCATTAGATCATTTAGTAGTACAGTAATCCAATAGATCATACATCAATAGAAAAAACTACTTGGCACATCATAACTATACTAATTAATGTGTTGCCAGTGGAAGATGATGACATTGCATGTTTGCTGGAGTCCATTCACCCTCCTATGGATTAAACTCTTTCAATGTCCCTGCTGTCAAACCTCTGCTACATCAGGAACACTGAATAATCACAAGACTGACA
>OMNO01066459.1:4955-15228 GCA_900303215.1 Trachyrincus scabrus | reverse complement strand
TCATAAATTCGCTTCGTATAATATCGCTTTAAAAAGCATGCAATTGTGATTTACTCAATACATTGAGTACATTTTTTTGTATTGTGGCAATTTGTAAGGTCACTCTATACGAATAAATAATATAGTATAGTTACTCTATACAAATACGGTTCATCTAATACTGAGCTGGCATGACATTACATTACAGTCATTTAGCAGACGCTTTTATCCAAAGCGTCTGCATTCAACGTAAGTAGGCAAGATAACTACCAGAAATCATAAGTGCATTTCCTTCCTAAAAAAGCAACTAAGAGCATAACTAGTGTTAAGGTAAGAGTGCAATAAGTTAGCAACCTACTTTATCTTAAACAAATGAGACAAATAAGAGAATCTAAATAAACAATATGAGACAAATAAGAGAATCTAAATAAACAATAGCTAAGACAAATAAGTGAACCAAATAAACAAGAGCTAAGACAAATAAGTGCATCGAATAAACAGGAGTCAATAAACAAGAGCTCAGACACATAATTGACGACAAATAGGTAAGGCTAAGAGGAAGGGTCAGGGTAGTGTTTCCTGAAGAGGTGGGTTTTCAGCCTGCGGCGAAAGATGGGCAGCGACTCTGCTGTCCTGACATCAGTGGGGACTTCATTCCACCACTGTGGGGCCAGGACAGAGAAGAGCCGTGACCGTGTAGATCGTCCGCAGGGACCTCTGAGCGACGGGGCAACCAGTCGCCTCGAGGCAGCAGAGCGAAGTGGTCGGGCGGGGGGGTAACAATTGAGACAGGTCACCTCTCTTTGCAAGACCATCAAAGTCTGGCATCATGTCTGATGAAATACGCAACACAGAGGACAGATGTTTATCCGTCAGCTGTGATCTGTAATGTGACTTGCTCATCACAGAAAAAGTTTGTTCTAATTTGCGCAAGTGGATGAAGCTGTTTGAAACAGCTGGATGAAACACTTAAGTGTATTTCTATTTCTAAAGTGGCCAGTCTACATGGTGAAGATTTGAAACTTTTTCCAGTTTACTACTGCTGGCCGAGTTTGTGTTCACGCACTTACTCACTTGTCTGCCATCAGACTTTAGATATTAATATAAAGTCTGAATTGTGAAACGAAGTAGAAATTAGACTTATTATCCCATTGAACAATTATTTCTGCCATTTTCAACATGTTTTTTCGAAAGCGTAACTCTTGAATAGCTTACGATAGTTAAACTTTAGTTTAACTACCTAATTTTAACTTGAAGTAAAAAAAAAATTACTACATGAAGTAATAAACACAAGCAATAAACAAAACATTAGTAACACATTAAAATTGGGCGTCACAGGTACAATGTCAGAATACTGAAACATTAAGAAATTTAGATGTTTAATAGAAATGGCTGGTTTTGGCTCAAACAAAGTTTGACATAAAATCCCAACACTAGGCTCCCATGTGCTGACTAACCAGTGTGAAGACTTAATTTTAGCTCACATGGAAGTTCAGAAATTCCAGCCTGTTAGTGTGCTGATCCTTTGCTGGCTGTGACTTGGACAGCCAGCAGACAGAAAAAGAAGAGCTTCAACCAAGTAACACCACATAGACCAAATTAATATATTTTAATAACTAGAACAGGCAGCTTAAACATCACCAAACAGCAGAAGGGATAGGTAAATCTGCACACATTTCAAATAAATCTTTAGATATCATCTGATTATAAGTGAGATTCATAGTTCATAATTTTGAGAGATGTTGTTACTGAAAAGGCTATTACATTGCCATTACATAATTTATTTGTGGTGGATTCTTGTTATTACAAATCTGTCTTACCACACAATGACCAAGATATTATCTATGATCTTTTAGAAGTATGATTCAATTAGGGGAATTATACAAACTAAATCTAAAAAAAATATAGAATTCAATAAAGTAGAATTTTAAGGACAGTTCAACAAATGCATCCCAGCTGTACTGTGGCTTTTCCTATAGATCCAAATAGGAACCGGTGTCTTACGGCAACAGCCTTTACGTTTTATAGATCCCGTACAGAAGCTAACGCCAGATCAGAATGCAATTCTACCTTGATCACATAAGGCATATTCATCTGTTTCATGAATTAGCCAAGTGAATGCCATAGATGTAGAATGAAAGGAAACTGGATGAAAGAAAGGAAAAAACAGAATCCAAGGGATAAATAGAGCAGATAAATAGAGACTCAATCTCTACAATAAAAACAAGATAAGGACATGTACAAACATACAAGCGTAAATTGGCACTCAGACAATAACAGACAATAGGCTAAAAAGTGCTGCTAGTGCCAATATGACAGTGGATGAATCAAAACCCATCCAAAAAAGGATGGGTTGAACCCAATTTATAGTCGCCATGCGTGAACCAAAAATGAAGTCACTCTGCACGGAGAGTGCGCGAACTGCGTGTCCACAGCATTGTTAGGGCTTCTGCCCAATGCTGTGGTTAGTCACCATGCAAGTCTTTAGTCACACTGAGTTGTGGCAATTATGTTGCCTGGAGACAACTAAATGTCACAGGTATCAGAATGAACCAATACCTTATTTTTAGATCCTTGGCTACCAACATGAATGGGCGTCAATGGACACTGCAGGTGAATTTAAGCCAAAGATTAGTTTTTTCAGATACTGCCTCCTATCTATTCTAACATCAAAGTAATTAAGTTATGTCTAGTCCTCAACAAATAATTGAAATCCTAACCACAAGACAATGTATGGCTTTAATGAATAACTATATTACTTTGCATTCAGTAGCTGTCTATTAAGTGGTTGCTCCAACTTAATGGAACTCAGTTTTAATGTGCATAATATCATTGATATAATTCATGCTTGCTGATTCATACTAAAACAGACCGTAGCAGAATACAGCTGTGTGAAAAGCTATAAATTAGCCAGTCTAAAAAGGTAAGCATGTCTTGTAATGATCTTATTCCTGGATACGTTTTTTTTAATATCTTGGCTAATACACCCAACTACTTAAGCCTCTGAAGTCTGAACCATAACTTCTTTAACTGTTCCTGATATGGTATTTGTGTCCTTCACTGTTATATCCTTGATAGGATGCTCCGGTGTAGACAGCTGCATGATAAATGAGGTATCTATGATAGTCACATACTTTCTGCCTCCCAATAAGTGCCACTTTAACAACACAATGAAGTTATTGTTTGGAGGCTTGAAAATAGGTTGGTTGAAAAACTCTGCAGTGGGATCCTATTTGAAAACACGGCCGGGTTACTTTCCCGATCTGTGTACGTTGCTCCGTTAAAACAATATGACTCTAGTTCTTGTTTGTGTCGCACTACAAATATTGCTCTATAAAGCGGACGTAGACTGCGTTGTACTTAGCACTCTAGCTCCTGCCTATTATTTCCCCATTCATCACAACATCACTAACCCTAACATTGAGTGGAAAATATCTAAAAATAAAGTTCACCACTCACCGATATGACTGCGTTAGTTGTTTGTCTTCTGAGATTTTTTCTACATTCCTCTCGCCTCTATTATCAATAACAATTCAAACAATAAAAATCTGTTTAAATCTATTGATTTTCATAGGGACATTCTCATCTGTCATATTTAGCTAATTCTGTCAATTACATCTTCCTCATCACCTTTACGAGAACGATACTCCAATGTAGAGTAAACTTAAAAGACTAGAAAAAGACAGAGTGTATACTCCGCCACATGTGCACATTCGGCAAAAGTGGGAGTTATATCTTGTTAAATATCCAGTGTTTTGCAGTGTCTTGGCCTTTAACTAAAAGGCCATGTCCATTGTTGTTGAATGGCTTAAGCAGGGTCAGTGGCGGGTCTCTATGATGATGTAGGTGTGTAGGTGATTGCATCCTCCTGCATCCTTGCATCACACTAACAATGTCGTCATGTACATCCCTGCCCATTCATCTGTATTTTTAGCTGTCTGCTTGTGTTTGGATCAGTTAAGATTCTAATGCCAAATGTGCACACATGTAAAGAGTTTGACAACCAGTCTCAATTGTATATGATAGCTGTAAGATTCCACATGTCGAGTAACAATAACTGGAGTATTTGGAAAGAATTTGGATTTGAGTTGAGTGCTTCAGTTATGCATTCTGTGGAGTAAGGAAATAAATATGATAATGGTATATAGCATATAGGACATACTACTAGCTAGCCAAAAAGTCCAGAATACAAAGTGCTTCATTGTTATGCTGTAGCCCAATGTGTCTCGTCAGGTTTTGCTGAGCGCATTATCAGAGGACAAAAACGAACCATCATTTGTTTACTCTTATGTAAGAAACGTAAGGTTTTGGAAAAAGGCACCTATATTGTACAACGACGTAAGGAAATGTACCGGGACATGGACTGGATGACCGGCTCGGTAACGGTTGGCATAAATGCGACGAAGAGAAAGGGCTTATGTCTCAGTGATGATCTGTCGAGACTTATTTACCCCAGATCGTGTTTAAGCATAGCTATGTGTAATGTATGACATCATCAATTAAAGTAAATCTCAAATTAAAAGGACATCCGTGAATGTTTTTCCAGCGGGTTCGCTACCAACACACCATTAGCCAACTCAAAGAACCATACAGATAATAACATACCGTCTACGTAACCAACCTATGCCTCTGTTATTCTCTGGCCAACAACCACCTAGCAGCTAACGTCAACGTAGCCTATGTTGCTAACATTAGCCTGGAATGCTACGCTGACATCGCCAGTGTCTAGAGGCCGTATGGCAGTCCAAATAATACAATAATCTTCGTTTACATGACTTACCCATGTTAAGAGGCTTTCACACAGTTCCATTCGGTCCAAAGTACTCATCGTAGCCTAACGTTGACTTTTCGCAAACAGAGACAGGCGAAGTAGTGTGCCTCGTACACTCAAGAGGTCTCTGTTGCAAATCTGTCGGCCAATCAATGACAGAATCTGCTTCCAGTGTGCGTCGTAGCAGTCTGGCGTCAGTCAGGGGCGGGTCGCGGCGGGCGGGGCCAATGAGTTAAAGAAGAATTCCGTCAAACCCGATAATACTTTTCGTCTTGAAGACATCTTTATTCTTTGGGTTAGGCAACTGTGAATCAGAGTGGACAGAGTCTAATAAATATTGCATTAGTTTTAAGTTTCACAGGATTATATAACGGAGCACTGTCAATAGCGCAGTCTAATATAGCATGCCATCTAACTGTTTATCTTCCATAAAGCTAGGATAATGTTTTATTTGGCTTAAACTTTTTGTAACACTACAATAAGGGACACAACATTTTGAGTAGTTACCAGGGAACAAATGAGGAACGAGCGAGGAACTAACTGCTAGTGAACCATTAGTTAATGAGTAACTCCTAATAAAAATGTATAGTAGCTAATGATTAGTTAATGATTCGTTAATTAAGAAACGAGTGAGGAACGAATCAATAACAAATTTATATTTGATTAATCCTACTTCCCTAATAATTCCTAATGGAGGACTACATAGTAGATCATGATGAGTTACTAGAGAACAGACTGGGAGATCCTATATTAATGAATCATTAGGTAATGATTAGTTCATGAATATCTGAATCGATCATATTGACCACATTCTTCATGAGTCATTCCTGATTAACTCTGAACCTACTCAGTATGATGCACCACTTTACTTGAGGGGCCACAAAAAGTGTAAGTAAACCATTAGCAATTATTAGGCAAGTACAATTATCGTGTCGTTCCTGATTCATTCCTCACTTGTTTCTTAATTAACTAATCATTAGCTACTATCATTAGCTACTATAAAATTTGATTAGGAGTTACTCATTAACTAATGGTTCACTAGCAGTTAATTCCTCATACGTTCATCATTTGTTCCCTGGCACCTACTCAAAATGTTGTGTCCCTCATTGTAAAGTGTTACCAAACTTTTTGGCTTTAAAATTTCGAAACCTCCTGGTCTATTAATTTTCAGCACGTATGAACATTTGAATCCAATGAACATGGTGTGTGTCAGAGCAGGGTGTGTGAGTTCACCAGCTGTGACGAAGGAATGCAAAAGTCTCTGTATGTACATTGGGCCATCAGAAAGCATTTGATTGGCGTTAAAATAAATATCTTACATCTATCACACATCTGACAAAACCTACATTTGTGAAAAGTGAGGGTTAGGGTTAGAGAAATAACCACTGTGAGGTGAAGAGAGGTTGTTTGTATTTGTTTGACACCATACATTTATCCTCATTCATTTATTTCAATGAAATGTGGATGGCATCAACATCATTAAATCGACAATCGTATACATACAATAAATAATTAATCATAGAAGAAAATGTGACATAAGCAATTACATCCGATTGCTGCTGTAAAATGTTCAAATGAATCACCTCCCTAGTTTGGTGTCATAAACACATCACTGATCATTACCAAATGTAACGTCATACACAATCATGATTTATGATTGTATAATTCTTTTTTTTAGCTGTTTCTGGTTTTTATGTTATACATGCTTTAATAATGAGG
Source organism: Trachyrincus scabrus (assembly GCA_900303215.1). Classification (NCBI taxonomy): domain Eukaryota; kingdom Metazoa; phylum Chordata; class Actinopteri; order Gadiformes; family Macrouridae; genus Trachyrincus; species Trachyrincus scabrus. The sequence goes on along the minus strand of OMNO01066459.1, from coordinate 8,759 downwards.
GAAATGTAAGTTCTTATTTTTCAATCTAAAACTAAGAAACTGATAACAGATGAATTTCCATTAATACAATGTACTACCAGTTGCCAGCAAAACTCCCGGAAAAAATCCCTTATTTGATTATTACAATAATAAATAATGATAATCAATAATCAATTAAACAATAATCATGAAAATAATGATTCCCCCCAAGTAATTTACATTAGTGTGGAGATGAGTGTTGACGGCATGAACAGTGCGTGGAAAATCCCCTCAGCCAATCGGTGGCTGAGGATAACTGTGTGCTGTCCAATGAGGGGAGAAGAACGAAACAGGAGAGAAGAGACGAAAAACGAGGCGAAAAGGATGTTCAGCAAATGGATGATTGACTTTTGAGCCCTACCCACTTTTAATACTTCGCCTCTTCCCTCTACCACTAAACTCACAGTCAACTTCCGGTAGCTACCTAGTCAGCAGATTTGTTTATATAACATTAGTTAGCTAGAATCTAAAATGACAGACGGTTAAAAATGGGAGCACACAAAACATCATAAGAAGGTCAGATGGTCTTATATTTTCCCATCCGTTGTCAGTCATAACGTGGGTAGACGATATGAAGAAGTGACCAGACAGAGGTAACTTACAGGGACATGTTAAATTATTTCGTCCTGTCTCAAGGAGTTGATGGCGCAGCTATGAGAAATTATTAAAGTACCGAAGCCTACAAGTATTTACACAGCGGGAAAGTGGGTCATGTACTGTTACACACAGAGGGTGATTTCGTCATTTTGAAGACAAATGTGAACCCCAGCCAGTCGAGCTGCCCGAACCACTCGCCATGGGTGCTAGTTAGCAACCAGGGATCAGTGGAGACGATAGTTATGTTATTATAACTCTAGTTCTATGATTGTAGGCGTAGCCGTCTGGGCCAATCAACGTCAGCCCTGCCCACATATCCCACAGCACCGTGTATGTAAGGCCGCATAGAGCAGCACTAGTCCTCTACGCTATTCTTTCAGCAATGGAGGGTACAGCAGGTGGGAAACTAGACAGCTACGCCTACAAGCATAGAACTAGAGTTATAATAACATAACTATAATTCTATTTCATGTAGCCTACGCCATCTAGGCTTCGCCTTATGGGCTAAGGTGAAGCTGTGAGTGGAGCCCGATTAATGTACCCCTGCTGGACCCAAGTCCCTGGGCACATCAGACTCAAGAAGCCATGCATGTGGAAAACACAATGGCCACAATAAGAACCCTAATTCTCCTAGAAACACGCAAAGCTGTGAATAAAGAGAATAGAGTTAGTCCGTATCCTCTGACTCAAGCCTGCTTTTTCATGGAATCCATGAAAAAAAGCGAAGCAGAGTAACATGGTTCCTCTTACATCTGCTACCACTGGGGGTGGGGCTAGGTAATCCAAAGAAACCAGCGGCGGAGAGCAACAAGGCACATGCCACTCATTGCTCATCATGCTCATCAGCTTTTGGAGTGGCAGGTGGATTTACCAGCTGACATTCCAAAAGGAAGCACACCACCGACGTACATTACATCTGCGTGAATGCCCAGCCAATAGAAGCGGGTCAATAGCAGTTTTGTGTTTTATCGCAACCTAAATGACCCGCCATCGGACTGTGGTGTGCTGCCTGGAAAACCATATACCGACTGCCTTTTGGAACGAGCACCTCATCTCTTCCCCTGACTGAGTGTCATGATTTACCCTATATAACTTGTCCCTGATGACTACGAAATGCGGGAATGTGACAGCTACTTCAGGGTGTACCATTTGACCATCAATTTTTATCACTTGGTCGAAGGCTGAGCATAGAGTATCGTCCCGAGACTGCTCAAGGGGGAAATCTCCCACTGGGGGGAACTGTGGAACTGGCGGGGACTCCCCCGGAGTGAAGCAGGCGAAACTGTATAACAATGCGCTGGCAATGGCAAGTATTGGTGTCCAGGAGATAGCTATGCCTGGCTTCAATCCTGGGGTGCGCATACAAGGTAAGGTTTATCATTACATTGCTGGTCCCCTTCCAGAGCAGGATCGTACCCAACTCATTGCCCAGATCTACTTCCATGATCCTGCCCATGAGCTGGAGTACCGTCGTGCCCACACCTCGAACAGCAGTCTGAATGAAGAATTCTTACAGAGAGCACAAGAGGCCATTCATGAGTGCAACCCTTACATGCAGCAGTTCAAGTCAGCCATTGTGTATGTGGCCTAGAATGACAGCACCAATGAGCTGAAAATTATCTTAACAGGTCGCACACGGGACAGAGACCTTCATCGTGGCACTGTGAACCTTTCATCACCAGATAGCGACATGGCTGTCATTGCTCCAGGGTCAATGACGACAGAGCAGTTTGGAAAGCTGGTAGTCACTCTTCACCTCAGAGAAGGAACACTTCAGACGATCGACGCCATGCATCCAGCATATGACCCATTATCATATGAAGTACATGCTGTCATTCCCAGAGGTACCACACTGAGCTGGCAGGAATCACACCAGCAACCGCTACCATCTTCAAGTGTGCGACCCTGCTCATCACTTCAATCTACTGCTCCATGGTGGGTAACTGACACAAGTATCTGACATGATGGCAAAAATTTTGTCACACCACCTCAACACCAAGTCCATCAAGGCTGATGAGGTCATTTTTGATGCCCTGAACAGTGATGCTGAGGTGATACCGGGACGCCTGACCATCCTGCCGCCATCCATTTATGAATCACCCTGGTGGTATGCCAAGGAGTTCCAGAATGCGATGGCCTTGGTCCGAATCAAGTAATGTTTGATTTGTCTTTTCCTTTATGTAGTGACATGATGCTTGATTTGTCTGTTCCTTTATGTAGTAACATGATGCTTGCATGATGGATTTTTTGCTGATGGAGTTGTGAACTTGCCAGAGAGTCGACTGTGCTTTGGTTTTATGGCCACACCTGGAGGACATGCAAAAGCGTTGCGTTGGACATCTTCGGGGAACAACATCACCTCAGGTCGCACTATTGAGGTATGTAAAACCTGGGGCTTATCCATAGACATTGAACATACATACAGAGACTCCTTTATAGTATATATATATAATTATAGTAAGATATTTCAATCTCAATGTATCAGGTGCTTCTACACACAAATGGATACGCGATTGTAAAAAAAGATGCTATGTCTGGTTAGTAATGACACCTTCACCTTCAGTTAATAATGCAGCCAACAACTAATGTAATTACATTTAAAATGCAACATTAAATGTAATTTCTCAAAGAATAAGTATCATGTATTGACAACAAACTATTGATATTCAGCTAACATTATAAATTACGTGATATTTAAAGTAACAAACCTATAGACTAGGACCAACAAAAAACTAAACTAAACAACTATAGGACCAAAAACTTAACACATATGGCATTAACATTTCCCATATTGTAGCGTTGTTGTTTTTTGGGAGTCATGTTTCTGATTGTAGTTGAATACAAGTCTAGACCATGACTAGAAATAATTGCTGAATGTTAATACTTTAAATTGCACACTTAATTATAAACATAAGATTGCAAATATACTTGCCTGATCCTGTTCTTTTAGGTTTTGTTTCCTTGCTTATATTTTCCCAAATAATTCCTTATTTAGGAAAAGTATTTGGTTTGGTTCAACTGGTTCAACTGTTCAGTAACTGTTCAGTAACTAAAAGAATCGTGATAATGTCGTAGATCGTGATCCTGCCTGAAAACATTGTGATATGATATATTTGCCATATCACCCACCCCTATGGCCATACGTCTTCTCTGTCTTGAGAGTGTAGAGACTGTATCTTCTTTTTATAC
>OMNO01066457.1:0-11345 GCA_900303215.1 Trachyrincus scabrus | reverse complement strand
TCACATAAGCATGGGCGGTTGACCTTGAGTCCTCTGCTTCTCTTGTCTTCCCTCGTTAGACGTCTAGCTATGCGATGCACAGAGCCATAGGTAGACAGTGATAGAGACACTGTGTGTGTGTGTGTGTGTGTGTGTACATGCGGGTTCAGACATGCTGTCTGTCACCCAGCAGCAGGACTCCCGCCAGCTCCTTCACTGCTCAGGCTCCGCCCTCTTCTCCAGCGCCTGGGCAGCAGATAAATGTCTATGCAAACAATCACTATGCAAGGCAACGGCCAGCACACACGTAGACACACACACACACACACACACACACACACACACACACACACACACAGTAGTGTAAGCCTGCGAGAAGGAGGGCATAATGGGAATGGTGATGAGAACACAGCTTGGCCCAACACAACATGAGTTAGTTTGTTTCCTTGAAGATTTTTTTTCTACACACTTCAGTGTTGTGGGCCAAGCAAGCTGTGCTGCTTTCAGACATGCACTTCTTTAAGATGTAGCATTCAGTTCTGTTGTCAGGTGTCTTTTTTACTTACTTTTACTTTTGACACACTTGCTGATGTCTGAAGAACTTGAATGAGCTAATCAAGTGCTGGTCTTGAGATGTTTAGTGTTCTCAAATGTTACTACTACTACTACTACTACTACTAGTATGTACTACTACTATTACTACCTGGCTCAAACCAGGTTAGCTGAAACATGTTCTATCAAACCATCTTGACAGATGACAGAAACAGGATGAATAAAGTGATTCGAAATGCTGGCTCTATAACTGCCATGCCTTCTGACACTCTAGGAAGTGTTACAGTAGTCAGAACCAGAAAAAAGCTGAAGGCTATGCGTGAACATAACATTTCATCCATTGCATAGTATATTTATTCATTTGACAACTGTTTTTAGTGGCATCTAATAATGCCTAGCTGTTCCACTGTTGCCAATATGTGAATTGTTTTCTTTAGGCTTTGGTAGCCCTGTTGTTTGTTACGCTTTCTTACTGTTTCAACACTGACATCAAATGTCCTGTCGCAGCGTTTTAACCTTTTATATATTATGTACTGAGCAATGATTATGCCCTCTTGGAATGTGATGTAACGCACATGTCTCTGTGAGGTTGTGTGATTGCTTTCCCCTTGGGGATAAATAAAGTTTTTTGTATCGTATGGGATGTTGTCAATGCTATTGCAGCTACACGTTTCTTCTTTCTTCAGATTAGGGCGGCTGCAGAAGGTGAGGAGGATGATGAGGATGAGGATGACTTCGAGGAAGTCCCAGAGAAGGATGGGTTTGAGCCCCACATTCCTGACCACCTTAGAGAAGAGTACGGTTAGTCTCTAACACACACACACACACACACACACACACACATTATTACATATGCTAGCCTCTTGTGATAGAGTGTCCATTTTGGCCATGTTTACAACAGGGATAGTTGTGTTTTATCATATTTTGTTCTATTATATTCTATTATATGTTTTAGAAAGCTGAAAAAAGTGTGTTAATGTCATCGTCCTTTAGTAATCAGCCATAATGAAGACCTGTGCCTTAATCCTTTAAGTTTAGCACAAGCTTTGAACAAAAAACCCACACATACTTCAAAGCGGTGTGAAGCAGAGGTGTTAGCCTTGGACCTTTTTAAAATTGCTTTATTTTATTAAGTTAAGTAATTTAAATAAACCTTCCTGGATATGTCAACACTATTTGGGGCCTTTTCTGTCAGGTTGCAGCAGATTAGTGTCGGATCAAAGATCAAAGATTTAAGTTGATTCCCTACTCCTATTTCTGCCAGACTCAATCTGTCTGATCTCTATCACTTGCATTCTTTGAAGACATGTGTTGCAGGGTACTGCAGAAGATAATGAATGTATATTGAGATCCCAATATGACCAATATTATTTTATTATTATTTTATTTTATTTTAACCACAACCACAACGCCTTTAAAAAAATAGCCTGTATTGAAATGCCTACAAACGATAAAATAAAGACATTTGTTCCATGTTTCCAGTTATCCAGCATTGACACATACCATCAATGCCATCGCCTGTGTCTTTGTCTTGAGAATGTTTACCTCTATTATAAAATAGCTTCTCTTCACTTGTGTATCTTTCTCTGTTGAAGCCTTTTTCAAGTGGGACATGCGTAGTGCATGGTGACATGCTGTCCTTTAGGGCAGTATAGGTCATAGGTCAAATGTCCACATCATTAACCAATCTATGGCTGGGTATTATTGCTATGTCAGCCACACAGTAATCTTTCCTTCACATCAGACAGGTTGTAACGTTGTTACAGCCATGCTCCGTTCTGTAGACTGTCCCCAGGCATTCACACATTAAAGCCTCCCACTGGAACAGCATTTTATTGCAATGTCAGCCATATTCCAGCATGTATCTCTGTTAATCACTTGTTGAGGGTTACATCTGGACTGTGTGTGTGTGTGTGTGTGTGTGTGTGTGTGTGTGTGTGTGTGTGTGTGTACATGCATACATGTAATAGTGTTTGTGAGAGGGTGTAAAATATAGATAGATTGTTAGCTAGTTTGTAGATGGACTTTTAAACTTCCTTTTGTCATAGATTGGACCACCCTCCACATCCTGTTACCTGCTCACTAGAGCTGCATTGCTCTTTCGCCCATTAGCAATCAATTAGACACTAATGCAGTTAGATTGTATCTGAAGGACCCAAAACTGCCTAGTGTGAAAACAGCCTGGCGTCTCTGGCACACACGCTGGCACATACGCTGTGTGTGTGTGCGTGCATGTAGTCGGTGTCAGGGTGATTAGTGAGTTTGCTAATGATCTGCAGGGGCCATGCCAAATTAACAATGCAACCTCTTTAATGAGTCTCTATTAGCCCTCGCACACTGATTTACAGCTCACATGCACGCACACACACACACACACACACACACACACACGTGTGTATGCACACAAACACACTCACATACACACCTGCCAGCTTGCTTGAAAGATAATAAAGTGTTAATTCAACAGTTTATAGAATATTTTGATTTTGGAAATTGAATGTAAAGCAAATGGGATGTTTTGCAAACCTCATGTTTTGTAAATGTATATATATATATTTGTATCATATTTAAAAATTAGCATACATAGTAAAGACATTTGTGAAATGAGGATTCAGGATTCTGTAATAATTTCTTTGTTTTAAAGAGGAAGACTCTACTGAAGAGAAAATGTAGCCAAAATCGTAGCCACAATTCCTGAACATTTGGAAAAAAAAGTATGATAGAAGATACAATATTTATGATCATCAGTAAATCCAGTTTGGGTGATCTTAAACTAAATGCCTTGCATCGGCGATCTTATATTTTGTTGCTGCTGTTTTGACAACAAAGCGTAAACTAATTATTTAATTGGCGCTATGGTGCCAATGTTCATAACATGTGAATGTGCTTGAATGCTGAATCTATCAAATCAAACATGAAAACAAATCCACTAAAGTAACTTCAAGCTAGCCAGTGAATAAACTAAATATTAGAAGAACCAACAATACTTATTTGTGGTTTTTCAATGGACAGGTCTTGAACCCTCACCATCCACCTCTGCACCACCAACCAACCAGAAAGCTCCACCTAAGAGACCTGCCCCATTGGTCTCCCCCACCCCCTCGTCCTCCTTCACTGCTAGAAGGATGAAGAGAAGGCTGGAAGAGGAACGGGACCCTACCTGTGCAGCCGCCACACTACATCTCTTGAAAGGACAAATGCGTCCCTGCACAGGCCCCAGGTAAGATGGATCCGTCATTAACGATTCCCTCCAAAATAACAAATATAATAATAAAAAAATGATTAGTTCAGTTCCATGTACTACTTCGTTCCTTTCTAAAATAACTCTCACTTGTTAACGTTGTACTGCATTGCGTCTGCTATTTAGTGGCTTTGGTCCCTTTTTAAAAGACTGACTCGCGAGCCTTTGAGTCTAACATGAGTAAATATCCTTTTGGAGGGCGGCCATGGGCCTATTTAAGACCATGGGCCTATTTAAGACCATGTCCATGACCAGGTATACCCATTTCAGCCCTTCTGCCACCTGCCAACTTTCTCTTTCATCTCTCTTTTTCTCCCTCTCCGGTTTTTCTTTTCTACACTGGACTAATTTTTCTTTCTTTCTTTCTTAGGATTATTCAACTTGCACTTGTACATCTGTGTCTTTTAAAACATTTGACTGCTACTTGGGGATCACAAGCAGATATGTTTATACAATATATGTAATTATTACAATAAGAACATACTGTATGTCCAAGTTGCAATAATAAATGTCATCCATTTTGGTGACATTGCAATGTCAATTTAATTTGGAACAAAACATTGTGATTTGCCTTTCACTTTAAATATGATTATCTTAATGGTCGATACTTGAAATGAGTAAGTAAATGGTTTTGCTTCCATGTTTAAATTCAGCACATTAACCAATTATCCCTTTATTTGGTCAACCTACATGCACATGCATATGTTTCTGTTCATAGGGATATGTAAATATATATCCATTATGTGAATATATACTTATATTATTTTATTCTATCAATCCAACCAGGCAACAGCTCATTCATAGAGATAGCTATTCCTTATTCTATTCTATTTATAGCCAGCTGTATATATCTTGTCTTTTTATTTTATTCTGCCTTAATTTGCACGGTTTCTATTTCTTTTATTTTGTATTTGCTGCTGTAACACCTGCATTTCTCTCACAGGGTGAATAAAGTGTTATCTTATCTTGTTATCTTATATTTTGATTTCTCTTTGGTGTTGCTCATGTTCTCCACCCTTGTGTGACCTGGCTGCTCAACATGTGATGTCTCTCAGCACCAGCGTTTCCTCAGAGCCCCCCGGAGCCCCCCCCAGCACTGCTGAAGGCTCCCACGCTGCCGACTCTACATCCAGTGTGGGCCCACCTATAGTTCCCTTTGGTTTGGACTTGTACTACTGGGGTCAGAAGCAGCCCAGTGCTGGCAAGATTATCAAGTAAGTCATGCACACACAAAGTTATACTATGGCACATACAACAGTTTTTTCATTGACAGAAATGATCAGACACAAGGCATTTGTGAAATACATGAATCATATTATTAGTCCGGATATATTTTGCCTTTTTAAATTAGTGTGTTATCGTGTATTTATGAGTGAGCAAAATCTGAACAGTTGAAAAGGGCTCCACACGCTTTTTGTCTGTGATCGGCCGTCTCAGGCAAAAATGACCCAAGTCAATTTCAGCCAACCATGGGGTGACAGGGGATGGTCAATGTGACGGTTTTACAGATGGCCGATCCATAGAGTCATAGGCCCGACGAAGTTCTGGCAATGTTAGAAATGCTACGACTCCATCCTGGCAAATGACCAATAGGAGAACGACAAGTAAATGACGACATACCAGGTGCGGCAGGTCCACAGCCAGAGTCCAACAATCACAACAAACAGACACCACGTAACCATGGCGAGTCCGAAACCAAGTTGCACAATTATTTGGGATTCATCCAAGGAGGATAATTGAACAGAGTTGTGGCACAATAACCATTGTCTGTTTGATGTTACGCATATCATGACAAGGACAAAAAAGACAAAAGCCATAGCAGTGGAATAAAAATCGAAATTTCTTTGGAATAAAAGAAAAGGTATAAAGAAAAGGATTGATGCAGGTCGTAGTAATGCAAGTAATGTAAACAACGCAGGTCGTAGTAATGTAAGTAATGTAAACAACGCAGGTCGTAGTAATGCAAGTAATGTAAACAATGCAGGTCGTAGTAATGTAAGTAATGTAAACAACGCAGGTCGTAGTAATGCAAGTAATGTAAACAACGCAGGTCGTAGTAATGTAAGTAATGTAAACAATGCAGGTCGTAGTAATGTAAGTAATGTAAACAACGCAGGTTGGAGCCACGTTCAATATGACAGTAGACCTTTTCCTGATATGAATTCCTAGTACGTACCAAGATACTTAATGCTTATATGGTTTCAACCTTAAGATGATGGGCTTGCGTTTCTACTGTTCAGCAGTCTTCATATCATCATGTGGTGTGTCTCTCACACTCTGTAGGTCTACATCCCTGCACCGGTTCTGGGTTCCCTGCGAGGTAGATGAAGAGCCTGAGAACCAGGAGGTGTTGGCTGAGAGCAGAAGCAGATACATCTCCTTTCCAGGGAAGTTCACGCCTGTCTCCCATCACTGTAATGCACCGTTGGGGAATGGCAAACTCTGCCCAAGACAGGACAGGGTTAAGGTAACATAGACCCACTATACCACACTAGGTATCCAACTCTTACACATTAAACTCTGGTGTTACAGCAGCAAAAAAAGAACAAGAGAATGTAAAAATACAAATAAGAATAGAAATACATATGATGTAAATACCTTGTTCAGAGTTGGTAACATGCATTCACATAGTGTTGAATGCTACAGTCACTCCTTCCATTAACATGTCTCCAGTGGCCGTGATGGCATTTTGCTTCCCTGCTTCATGTGCAAGTAACTGTCACTGTTTCCCAGACACTTCATGGTACATGGCTTTTTTGTATATTAACCAAATGGATCTTTACTGCTTGTAAAAAAAAGTTGCCCATTGATTACATTTTAAAATGTGTTTGTCCCACCAGTGCCCTTTTCATGGAGTGATAATTCCTCGCGACGCTCAGGGCCAGGCCAGCCGAGCGGAGGACAGAGTGAGGGAGGAACAGGAGGAGATGAGCCGCAGAGAGATGCATCCTGGTAAGTGGGAGGGAAACACAGAACAGGTACACTTAATACATCAACAGCATTTTTTGTCTGTTCATTATCAAATCAAATCAAATCAAACTTTATTTATAAAGAGCTTTTTGTGCATAATATGTTTTTTTAAACAGATTTTCAATGTTTTGTCAGTGTTTTGGTCCTGTGTGTTAAATCAGGCAATATAGATGAGATTGTGCTGATAAAATGACAAGTATAGCAAAAAATATGAAGCAAAACGTATAGCCAAAATAGCCTGAGACCTCAGAGGGTTAAACCAAAGAATAAATTATCATGTGGAAAAGGCAAGAAAAGACTTTCCATCTCTAATCTGTCAGAGTGATCGTGATTATACTGCTCTCTGCTAGCTGACTATGGGTGTGTTTGAGTGCATGTTTTTTGTGTTTGTCACAGAATCTGCGTGCGTGTGTGTTTTCAAAGGAAGGGAACAGGGCCTCCTGCAGTGTCCTGTGAACTAGCATCTATGTGTGTGTGCAGTGCATGTGGTCATTGAAGGCACAGTGTCCAGTGAGTTGTGAAATGGCATCTTTTGTTACTAACTGCATTATTGATTAACTAGTCACTCTTGTACAGTGACTGGCACTTTTCTCAAATATTGATCCCATATATTATTATTATCCCAGCAGCAAATATTCAACTTTTCAAGGAAGTGATGCCTAATTGTGTACAAGCTTTATTTAGCATTTAGCTCAGTATTCAGCCTTGAAATGAAGTAATCATTTCATTCACCGTGGAATCAACTGGCAAAAATGTAGTTGAATACACATTCAATTACACTGTTGTTAGACTAGATCTGAACACACAGGCGCACGCACACACACAAAAAGAACCTTGTGTATATAATCAAAGGCCTTGTGCCAAACGGTGCGTAAGAGGCTTGAATAGACCAAAGACCCCAGATGCCATAGTTAATGTGTGTGTGGCCTGCTGCCTGCCCTTGAGACACACGCACGCACGCACACACTCTCACACACACACACACACACACACACACACACAGACCTCAGCTGGAAAAGCTAAGAGGTGTTGACAGAGCAAAGAGTCCTGCTGCACCGCTGATTGACTTCAGAAGACTCTACGTGGTTCTCATTCTGTCTGTCTGCTCTCTGTTTTTGATGTCTTTGTTTCTTTGTTTATTACACTCATGTTTGTTTTGTCTCATATGTCTTACTCTCACTTGGCAGGGAAATTGCCTGAGCTTGAGATTGTCTCAAATCTCAAGCTTTTGAAATGAGAAGATACAAAAGAAGCTTAAACCACATTATGATTACATAGGCCATGCGATGGAGGACACATATAACCTCACGCTAATACAAACACAATACGCAGACACACACACACACACACACACACACACACACACACACACACACTATGGCTCAAAGTGTAAATTCAGCCATAGCTCTTTAAGCAGTAATGAATCTCTTAAAAACACCAGCTGTTTTTCATTATCACAGTGAGTCTGTGTATGCGTTTGTGTATGTAATAAAGGATTGGCATAGTTGAAAGGCCCGTTCCAACACACAAGGTCAAATGACACACACACACACACACACACACACTAAATGCTTGCAATTCTGTCATCATGTCATTGATACTAAACAAGTGTTTTGACAGTCGTGGGTATGATTAGCACTGCTTCACAAAAGACATCCAGGCTTTTTATTAACATCGGAATTACATCATAATTACTTTTGCTTTGCAAGTGCCCAAGCTGTAATTGCAGCAGGATACATAATTAGCTCAAATTGCCTTTTCATTTAGACCATAATTATTCTGCATTAAAAACTGCTTTACGTGGTTACCCAGAATTATGAGCTCCCACTTTCAATAACGAGGCAATTTCACCATACTTAGACTGCATAACATTGTTAATTACTTGGATTGTAGTTTTTGCTAATCAGTTAACAATGCATTATACTATCTTACTCCATCGGCTAGTCATCGTTTTTTATACTAACATAAAATAATTCAATAACACTTAATGAATGCATCATTACATGCATGATCATCTAGTGTCATGTCAAACGGGCAACAAATTGCTCAGCCTTGAAAGCTGCTACATTTCTCCTGGTTGTTAGGATGGTGTGGCCATACTGTGTAACACTGGTGCTCATTAAACTAGCTGGCTTACCTGGCACAGGGCAGTGTTGTTACGTGTATAATTGTGAAGTCATATAGTGTTTTGTTAAATAGTCTGTGCAGTGGTCTATAAGCAGTCTGCATCATTCATTATGGCCGTAAACTTTTTTTTAAGTTAAACAATTTGGATGTCCTTCCATCTTCAATGTGGAATGGCAATACAATTTTTACAAATTGTTACAAGTAAATTTCGTGGTCAGTTTTAGTTCAGTTTATCTCAGTTCAGGTCTATGTTTCCATACACATGTTTCTGTGCATTGATATTGTTACATAGAGAATTTAAGGAAAGCAGCTCATATTGAAACCCATACACATGGGTTGCTTGAGGTACACTTAAAAACATTTCACAAAATTTGGATGGAATCACATTTGCCAAATACTGTCAATGCAAATAGCATAAGGTTATATAATTTATGGAATTCGCAGATGGCAGTGGAAGATATGAACTGTCCGATGAGGAGATAACAACTTTCCTCTGTCTCATATATGACTATAAATCCCAGAATCCACAATTTGGAACTTTGTATATTTCTCTAATTGAGAGTTTTTATAATTACCATCGTATTATCTCGATCTAGATGTAATATACTAATATTTTGTTTAACTTTGTATTAATTCAACAACATGGTAAAAGGTGAAATCGAATTAATAAGAAGAAGCCACAATCATCGCAGTGATTTATGTACAATTCCATGTTTTTTTCTTTCATAACATTACTTTTTCTCATATCATATTAAGTCAACACCAGACCCTTTTGCTAGGACCATGCTAATTATGACCATCCTTAATGATCATAGTTATCATATATGATCCTTAATGAGATTTGATTTATCATAATGACTTTCCACTAACAGGACGGTACCAGTTGATGCAGGATCTTCATGGTGCTGCATCATCACTAGGACCAAGACCATTTAATTAAATTATGATAACGTCTGTAATATCACATGAAACACATAGACTGTTGAGTGTGTGTAATATCACATGATACATATAGACTGTTGAGTAAGCTAATTTGTTGATGCCAATTCATTTCAGACTGGCAAGATGTGGAGCTAATGCAGGACATCGAGGCAGCAACGGGAGAAGACCTGGGATCTCAAAGGCTGTTAGGGAAAGGAAAAGGGCGTGGGAAAGGGAAGGGGAAATTGAAGCAGAAATACGCAAACCTCAGTGATCTGAAAAAGAGTGCAGACACATCCCGCTCCAGGCTGGAAAAGAAAGTTTTCAACAAGTATGTTATTGTAATATATAATAACTAATAATCCAATTTTATTTATAACTAGTGTTGATTTATTGCTTTGGTTAGACTGTCTGCTATTATATGAACATAGTAGTGTAAATGTTTTTCAGTTAACCTCAACTCTTTCTCTCTCTCCTCCTTTCTTCCCAACTGCTATGTCTTCGCCCCAGGAGTTCAATGCGTAGAGTGACGGCAGTGATGAACAAGATCGACAGTAGAAAACATGAAAAATTCTCTAATCAGTTTAACTATGCACTGAACTGAGTTGGCATCTACCATGACCACGTAGTACATTTGGGCTTGGTCATGGGGCTGGCCATACTAAACACTGTAGACCTGCCATAAAAATGCCTGAAACATATTGGCAGACTACCAGCATAAAGGAAAGCATGCTCAGGAAAAGACCAGATGTCCCTCTGGATGCAGTCTTAAAACATCCAAACATTCAGCATTTGTCCTGTGCTGTTTGATCCAGTTAAATAGTTTTAAAATTGTATGGAAATGTTGTAAATTGCAATGCAAGGCTGTAAGGTAATGGATTCATGTGTAGGTTTGTTGTTCTGTTTATTGTAAAAACACATAGTTGGCGAATTTAACCACACACTTTAATACTTTTTTCATGTCAAATTGACACTGTATAGTGTGTGTTGGCCTAAGCCAAGCAATGTATCTGTAGTGAACATGTCTTTGTTGTTTTCTATGATTTTGGTAACTTTTTCACATAACCCCAATTTAGTAGCAGGTTGCAATATGCATCATAGAAGCAAAAGTAGAAGGAAAGTCCTTACCCCCGTGGCCCTAGCGGAGTACGGCATTGTGTCTTTCCACTCCAGTGACATGCTAACATGTCAGTCTTAGTAATGCTTATGCAACTTGTTATCAAGCTCATACACACTAGCTGGCAGTTAATTAGTTTGGTGCTTTATATTTGATATACAGGCCTTTCTGGGTTTTTTCAAAAGTTTTTATTGTTCAATTTAGAAATGATGTATTGTTCCGATTGAGGCATGTGCATTAACTTTCTCCTGTTTTGGAGATTTGACTGATTATTATAAATATTATCAGTATTGTTGTAGAAAGGTTTTTATGTATTTATTCCATTATTAAAATAGAGAATATCAGTAATTGTTTAGTTATTAGTGCTGTGGGGATCTCTTTGTGTCAAAAGGCTATCAAGCTGAAATTGGAGTAGTCGAAACGTTTAAGTTAATTTAT
>OMNO01066452.1:0-10051 GCA_900303215.1 Trachyrincus scabrus | reverse complement strand
CTAACTGTGTTTTCATTTTCTCCATGTGCAGCTATACCAGAGAGGCCTACCTGGACCTTGTGGAGAACGTCAAGAGGATAGTCCCTGGTAAACACATGTTTAATCTCCATTTTAAACTATTTTATCTGCTGCTAACAGACTGATGAAAACAAACCTGTCTCCACTTTCTCAATGACGTTTATTGCATCTGGATTATATATGTGAATCCGCTTTCCTTCCTGTCAGGCGTGAGCCTCAGCAGTGACTTCATCACAGGCTTCTGCGGGGAGATGGAGGAAGACCACCTGCAGACTCTGTCTCTCATCAGGGAGGTGGGCTACAATGTGGGCTTCCTGTTTGCCTACAGCATGAGAAAGGTGTGTACGTGGATGTCTACATCAGAGCCTCAGCCCATCCAAACACTCACTATTAATTATTGGGGACAGGATAGGGTAGCGGTTAGGGTGTAAATAGAAACCACATTGAGCTCGTCAGGATAGTCTATTCAGATTCTAAGTACTTTATTCATAATAGTTATGTTTGACTCTCAGCCAAAATGTTCTGGGTTCGAACCCCAATAGCTGAAGTCTACCTGTGTGCATCCTTGAGCAAGATGCCTAACCCCCTACCTGCTTAAAGATGCTGTAGGTAACATTTAAGTAATTTGAGTGCAATTTGTTAGAAATGCCATTGCCATCCGTCGGCTACCGGTTGACATTTCTTAATTTTTGCTCTACTGCTCTTTTCTGCTCTCTTTGCATCTCAAATTTTGCCTCCAGCAGCTTGAATTCATCAATGCGTTGATGAATCCCTAACGAATACACCTGCTAAATATATCAATCCTGTTCAATGATCTTAACATGTGCGTCTGTCTCCAGAAAACGCACGCCTCCCACGCCCTCCAGGACGACGTGCCCGCTGAGGTGAAGCAGCGGCGGCTGGTGGAGCTAATCTCCGCCTTCAGGGAGGAGGCGGCCAAGGTCAACAGCGGCCTAGTCGGCACCACGCAGCTCGTCCTGGTGGAGGGGGTGAGTACTGCGCCCACAGCCCGCCTACTGATTGCATGTAGGGCTGATGTACCGATATTCAAACGCTACTATAGGTCGATTGTGTCATGACAGTGGTTGTTTTTGCATAGAAACACACACATGGGACAGTTTTACACTACTTAATATCAGCCGTATTCATGCCGATTTTGTATCTTTTTGTGCAGGAAAGTAAGAGATCGGCCCGGGACCTGTGTGGCAGAAGCGACGGTAACATGAAGGTGGTTTTCCCCAGAGAGGACGTGAGGGTCGGTGCTCCAGACTCTAGTGTCACTGCGGTCAAAGTGGGAGACTACGTGCTAGTGAAGGTACGCTTCCCTCTCGGTGTTTGCAGTAAAACTGTAAAGCCTGCATGACATTTACTTCTTGACATATCCAGAGATTTTGACTTGGCTGACTGTTCACAGATGAGATAGTTGCATAGTGATGTTCAGATATGATTTTTTAGACTGCATACATAACTTTTGCCCCTTGCATGCCTCTTTTGACTCTTAACTGTAAATCGATGTTCTAATTAGATTGCACTTCATTCAAGGATTTAATTCGTAAATGCTAGTGTTTTGTGTCTTCCCCTCCTAGATACTGTCGGCCAACTCCCAGAGTTTGCGGGGGCGCGCTCTGAGCCTCGGCTCTCTGAGTGACTGCCCTGCACAACGGGAGAATCTGATTGGTCAACAGCTCGACACCAGAAGCTTCTAGAACCCTGGTCTAATTCACACACAGACGATGCAAAAATTATTGTATTTAATGCATTGTGCGTATAGAAACTTTAATACATTTAAAGGTAGACTGCTTTTGTTGTTGTCCATACATGGATGTCTGAGTTAACACTGATTAAAAACATACAAAACTACAAAGTTGTGTCAAAGTTGTCAAAATTAAAACAAACCCCACATCAAAGGGAGTGAATACAAACTGAAAAAGGTATGCCTGCAAGTCCCAGAACAAAATAGGGATTCAATGTTTATTTTCTGCCTTGTTCTGGGACATGGTTGTCTTGATCGATCTGTTGTATTTCAGGAACTTTCATCCTGACAACTTGATGTCTGTCCCGATCAGTATGTAGCCCTGGACCGAAATGCACACAAAAGCAGAGTTATTAAAGAGCGAGGCAGCAGGTAAGTGATCATGATGTCACATCAGCACTTGTAGTGAGTACAGCTGTAGCTCGTGTCCACCATGGGCCTTATTCACCTGGCGGCCATCTTGGTTCTGAACACTAGCTGGCTGGGGGAACTGAATGTGGACGGAATTCCGCGATCAGTTCCCCCCCACCCAGCTAGCGTTTAGAACCAAGATGGCCGCTAGGTGACTAAGCCCATGTTGTGTGGGGTCATGAGCGGTGGTGTGGATGTTTGGATGGAGGATGTCTGACCTTCAGGACCTGCAGCTTGGTGTTCACCAGGTTGATCTTCCCCAGGCTGGGTAGAGGGTAGCCCTTCGCAAGCTGATCTGTGGAGGAAAAAGATGATCATTATCAGTTATGCAGTAATGGTTATGTTGATAGTGGTGTTTTTTTTTTAGGTTCTTTATTAAAACCCTGACTCTCACACATAGAAAGGTGTGAGAGTATCAGTGTATAAACACTAGAAACTATATATATAGTTGATATTCGAAAAAGTTAGAGATCAAATTATTTAGAAACCCAATTCCTGGATGATGTATATGCTTGATACTGATGACAAGCAACAAATTCTAAGTTTGTGTTCAGTGAATGGATACGCTTTAACTATTCATGATGCATCAAATATAGAACTGATCATGAATGATGTAGAGATGTTTACCCATGAGGCAGAGGCACTCAGCTAGAACAGTCTAAGATCAGATCACATACTTTCATGTTGTGATGGAAAACAGGAAAAAGTTAAGATCCATCACAATAATCAAAATCCCAGACGATATCTAGTATAGTGGACAGTATAATTGGTATTCCCTCTGCTCTACCAATACATTAATGTCATGTGAAAACACAAATGAGTGAAGTTCTCACCGTTAACTCTGGGTAGCACTGCCACCTTGAGGACCATTTGGAAGATGTTGCGAATGGATGTGACCTATAGGGGTCACAGCTGGTTAGTTATGATGAACACCCAGGTCACTGAAGTATGGGTCTTACTAGCATCTATTTGTGCATGACCAAAGCGTTATACAATATGTACTAACAAATAAATGATTAAATGTGTGTGACTTCAGATGGAACTAGTAAATTACTAGTTACCTCACTTCATATCGACCTTTAGCACTACAAGGCCAACCAATCAAAAAAAGCCTCCAAATGTCATTAATTTATCCATTGAACAGTGCTGGTCCTCTTACCTGGAAGTCCCCAATGTAGCTTTTCGCCAGGGTCATGTTCATCCTGTGAACATTACAGAAGGCAAGCATGTGATGAAACCGCATCTGTGGCTGGCTATTAGTTGTGTTTATATTATTATATTCACTTACCCGTTTAAGGTGACCTCTCCCGCCAGTTTATTTCCGGTCACGTAGACTTGTGCGCTGACACTAACATCCTATTGCAGGGCAGCAAATGGAGGTTCTTGAAACATAGTATTGTCTTTTCCCTCGAGATATTCTCCTGTTTTGGTGCTCATCTTTGTTCTCTGAATCATACATCATTCACTGATTCAACAAAAGCCTTTTACGAGACTTATTTAAGGTCATCGGCGATTACCTTTTGAATAGTGGCCTGGTTTGGAAGCGCGAGTCTCTGTAATAACAAACAGACTAAGCAGCTTTGTGACAGTGGCCAGCTAAATTATTGGGGTGGGCCAGACACAGTTGAATGAAGTCATGTGGCCAGGAAGGTTGCCGGGGCGACCCCCTGAAGGGGGGGATTTCATATCTCGCCTTTGTGGCGGAGCTTTAGAGAGCCAAAGGGGAAAACTAAGAGCACTATGAACGCCTTCCTCCCTTTGCTTTGACCATTCAATTGCTAAAGCGCTGACTATTATGCATGTTGTGTTTAATATAACTCCTGTGGCTTTTAATGATGTCACTCCTGTGGCTCTTAATGATGTCACTCCTGTGGCGGGCCTTGTTCTTGACTGTGGGTGTTTGTTGGGTGTGTACTATTGTGTGTTTCTGCTGCAGAAATAATTTCCCCTCAGGGATAACCTTTGCTCGTACACTTATTTATATTCAGTTTTGAATTTTATATTCGTTTTTGTTTTAATGTAACCCTTACTTAGTCAGGTAACGTCATCCCCCACTACTTAAAACACACTACCTTAACCTTATTTGGCATTTTCACTCAAATTTGATAAATTAGACCCGTCAGTAGTTACCGCACGTGTTCATTTTAAGTGAACCTACCATGTTGAGCACGAACAGGGGGGCAAGGGAGGAGTTAGTCTGGATGGCGTGGGCGGTTATGGAGCTGATGACCTCCAGGGTCACGTTGTTGGCCTCTAAGGCGATGAGGGGGTCCTTCGCCGTCTTCACCTGGAGTTCCATCTTCAGATCCGGGAACATCTTGGCGAGCTAAAACAATGTCCCAGATCGCATATTGGCATCACAATAGACTGATAAAACATTGTGTGAAATGTGATTTCACTTATTGTAGATGTAGATTTCTTTCTGCCTACCACATTGGCCCCTTAATTCATATTTAGATTTAATTTGTATTTACTTGTATAGATATTGTTGATATTGTTTCATATCACATTATTTTGATACTATTGCTGGTATGTTTCATATCATTAATCTATAAGTTATGTGCATAGTTGACATGAGTTTTGTCTCGTGTTCTGTTCTCATTTTCGAAGTGAAGAGCTTTTACTTTGAAATGTGTGGCTCTTCTCTCACCTGTGGAATGAATGCTCCAAACGTTTTAGTGGTCAGTCGAAGAGGAGAGCTTGGTGGAATCTGTTGTGACAAAGACTGACTTTAAAGGTAGTTCTGTGTCATCGCTGTGGGAAAAAACATGACCAATTCCCTTCCAGTAAATTCCCGGAATTCCCAAAGCTTTCGGAATTCCCAGCATTTAGATTTACCAGAATTCCCAGATTTCCTGGAATTCCCAAATCTCCTGAAACAGAATATCATTATCTCACCATGTCATCGGTGATGTTGATGCTCAGGACGCCGGCCTTGTTGTACACGAAGCCGGCGGAGTTGGGGGTGAAGGCGGAGATGCCGATGTAGAGCATGTCCTGCTCCTGCTCGGGGAGGAAGAAGGGTGTTGGGGTGAAGGGAGGTTCCAGGTGGTGGCCGATGTTGTAGAACTCACCCTGGACACGAGGGAGGAGATGTGTTCATACTTGGTTCTCATGTAGAGAGACGGTAGTGGAGAGGCAATATGTAGATTCTGCTGAGTTATGTCTCTGGTAATTTTCTTGCTTATAAATCCAAACTACTTGATGGGTTGAATCTGGAAAGGCTGGCAATTTTACTATGTTTGATTGAATGTGTTTCATTATTGGAATTTCATTAGCGTCGACTAATTTAGATGACGGCCCATAATTGATCTTAATAGCTTTTTTTTATAAAGCCACTGAGACCAGTGGCTTTTCGTTCAGGATTAGCTCACCTTCAGATTTAATCCTATGGACGAGTTTGAAATCTCCGGTGAGGACACCATGGAGTATGCGATCTCTGCATACTTGTCCACCGGGGCCAGGACTGCAGTAGAAGGAAACGTTCACATCATCCAACAACAATAACATATGTTGTAGTTATTGTTGACGTTTCATTAATAATAGTTTACCGTTGAGGGTTTTCAGATATTGGTTCATGTTAGATACCGCTTCTGCCACCAGAGGGCATATCTGCAATGCAAAAGAGCATACGTCTTGCCTTTTTACAGAGGGAGAGAGAATTTGTGACTTCTAATGTAATAATGTCCAGTTTAGATTGGATCTAAAAGGCGCCATCTAGCGCCTATTTATTTGTATCTTGCTTCTCGAAAGAATGTTGTCATTTGCTATCTCGTAGGTCTACGTATTAAGATGGTCACACTGTCCCATACACTACCCTGTTATGAAGGACCATGAGAGACCATAAGTAAACGCTGTTCTCACCTGTTCCTGCAATGAGCTGCGTAAGCTCTTCTCAATAAAGGTGGTGAAAAGATTGTACAGCCAGCTGCAAAAAAGATTGTCCGGTTGATTAACAGAAGCATCACACGGTAGACATCGCAAATCCATCTTCCCCTTTTATCTCCCGGCCTGGAAGGCAGGCAGCGAGGTCTAGGAGCCTGAGGCTCTGGTCTAGGAAGTGGTTGGTCCCAATCTGCAATGTGTCAGACAGGATGACACCCCAATGGTGGACTGGCAACACCTACAGGCAATGTTAGATCCACAATGACCCCTAAAACTGCTTGGGTGTGGTGGGTTTGGTCGGCGAACTTGGAACAGAACATGTCCATGATCCAAACCAGTGCCAGCCAGCTAGAGTGAATTTCTATTCACTATTTGCTTTTTATTCATTCAGTGGACGCTCGTCTCCAAAGCAACTTACTGTGAATTCAAACACGGATCATTAATGTGCACGTAGGGGTTAGGCATCTTGCCCAAGGATGCCTACAGATAAGCTGCGGACATTTGGGATGTCACCCGGTACCTTTCAGCTGGGAGCCGAACACCCTCAAACCACGACACTATCCTGGCCCTGCAATCCAAAAACCATTCGGGCCAATCAAAACGCAACCGAGTCTCCCGCGTGTGTTTAATGAGAGACGTTGGTTCTCACCTGGCACCGCCGTGGAACTTGATGCTGACCCCACCCAGCGTGGAGCTGCAGCTGGCAGCTGCCACCGACGGACGGCCCGTCTCGTCACTGCGGATGGAGATACCGGCGGTGATGGCCAGGTCCTTAATCTCCAGGTCGAATGAGCCGCTGTCCTTTCTGTTCAGAACCAGGAGGGTGGGGAAAATAAAGTGGTGCTTTATTATGTTGATGAAAGGAAATTGAAATGAGGGACAGGATATTCCTTTCAGAGTAGAGGATCATAAAGTATAATGCTTATTACCCTTTGTGACATATGTGAACATATGTTGTTTTCTTGGCTGGTGCCATGAGATGAGGGCACAGGAGAGTCTAGTATAGCATCAGGTCGTCTCTACTCCCAGCCTAAAGGGTCTGGGTTGTTCGAACCCCAGTGTCTGTAGTCCTCTTTGAGCAGGATGCCCTCACCCCCTACCTTAATGACATGTATCTAAGATTGACATGTATCGTAAGATTTACTGTTTTGTATAAAAGCATCCGCTAAATGACCAAATAGTAAACCATACACAAACGATCCCATCTGTCTATTAACCGTTGCAGTTGTTCGACTTACATGAATCTTAAGTACTTCACCCTCCAGTTTCCATGGAGGCTGAGGAAGGCGTTACTGATGGACAGGGTGATGCCCATCCCTGGCACCAGACCTATCGCTGAGTTGGGTAAACCCAGTTTCACAATAGTCATTCTGAAATACACCAGAAGAAAAGAGAGATCACTGCTTTTGTCTCACAACAATCCCGTATCGGTAACAGGCGAAAAGAACAACAGATCTTGACATGGGACAAAGGATCGCATCGCAACAACAGCATGGTAGGGTTAGGGGGAGTGGTAAAATGTGGGTCTGTGAAGCCATTTACCGATTGTAACTGTGATCAAGGGCTGTACAAATACATTTGACAATAATGGTAACGGGCGGAAAAATGCTGATTCAAATAAATATGTTTATATAAATGTAAGATCTAAAAAACAAGCAAGTATCCATGGCAACAGCACACAGTGTAGTTAGTGTATAGGTGCCAGGTTAGGGTTAGCCTTTGAGACCTTGTCTTACGCTGACAAACTGTAGTGGACCTTGCCGATAGGCTTGACCTCCTGTGTCCCCGAAATATCTGGCAACTTGATGCTCTTCAGTTTCTCCTCCAGAGATCCCACAGCAAGTGCTCTGCCTGGAAATGGAGAAGGAATACAAAGTCTGTAGATGTTATGTTGTGTACAGTTACACGACTACGTGTATAACGTCGGCAGGGAAAGGAGCTTTTTTTTGTATAGACGGTCGGCGAAGAGGATGACTCGAACCCACCAAATTCAAGTCCTTTCTGTGTCAGTTTGACCTTGACTCCTGCATTGGCCTGCAGGGACAGCGGGATGAAAGCTAGCAGAGTCAGCCATCGCCATGGGAACATCTTGACCTCTGTGACACGCAGATAAATACATACAGTATCAAGACGCGGAGCTACAACAGGGAGAACAGTGTATGCAGTGCTGTGTTCTGTATTTACATATTGATGGATTCGAAGGCTCCTGCATTGGACGTTGACACTTAAGGGTGTGCTGAATTGCAAAGTGTACGTTCGTACGTTAGTGCAAAGGGAATTCTTTTTTACATATGGAAATGTTCCTTCCTCATTCTCCTCTTCCTCAACAGATGAAGTGTCTCTGAGCACCCTTCCAATAGTTCCTCTGTAGATGTCAGGTCGAACATGTCAACCTAGGGTTGTCCGGTTAGGAGAAGCCATGTCAGAGGTGGCCTTGTTGCCCTGCTGTCTATTTTGCTCTTCTTATATGCTGCTATTTGTTCTGTTGTTTTATTGTTCATGTCATTGTTGTTGTGAAAGGTTCCGTGTAGCAGCAAATTTTGCATGAAAGTTGATCCCAAAAAATGGGGGGGTTTAGTGGTCTTTGGGTGGATTTTGGGGGTCTTAATCAAAACAATGCAGTTGAAATCCACTCAAGGCCTGCGAAGGAGCAGCCCCCACCTCAGCCTACTAATTGGGTCACATGACGCACGACAAGTCAGCAGACCAACTGGCATTTGATTAAATTACATTGAGATTAGAGTCTGCTGGATAAAGCCCACTTTTTGCTGAGGTATTTTCATGACTATTTGACCAGTTGACTTGTGTGCAGAAAATAAGCATTTTCAAAGTTGCTTAACTTTGGTGTGGTTTCACACAGACCAACGCCCGACCGCCAATGTCATATTTTAAACAATCTTGGTTTGGGCCCAAATTAAATTTTACATGTATACAAATACAAATTGTTCAATATTTGATATGGCCACTGAGCATAGCGTTTGGTTTAATGTTTTGATATCTAGTGCCAACAGGTTTGAATGAGGAAGAACAGAAGTATGCAGTGAGGCAGTTTTGGACATCAGACATGTGATCTGGGTGTGGAAACTGGAAACTTCTGTCACAAATGAAGTTACTTTATAGTTTGGCATTAACCATTAAATAAAAGCCATTTTATTTGCTACTATTGGAAAAATATAATTACTTTAGCAACATGTAAATCCCATGCAGTATACGGTATGTCATTAAAGGTTTCAGTTAGGCAGAAGACTATTAATCTTCAACATACAAGGAAGTAAACAAACGATACACTGTTGCTTATCTAGCTCAAATAGCCATTTGTACTATATCTCCTTATCTGGTCATGATGAGTAGATGCTAAACAACATTGTTATTGTGCCTTAAAAGACAAGTCATTGTAATACTATAATAAAAACCAAACGCCAGTGATTACCTGAACCAGAATCAGCCTCGAAGCAGGCGTCCCTGATGTGACTGTGGTCTCCAGGCAGGCAGTGTGCATAGTCGTAGAGGCAGAAGACACATGGTCACTCATTTTCTCTCAACCAGGAAGTGACTTCTGCCACTGCAAAGAATGGTGGAAATTCCCATATGTAAACAAGACAATGGCTCACACTTCTGCTTTATTAAAGGCAAGCTGAGGTGCACTCATTGCACGGAATGTGCAGCAGTTTCAGTTTCATTTCTTCATTAGATTTGGGGCAATGCTGTAACTTTTCATACTGACTAAAGCAAAGATAACATTTAATACAGTACTTCTTCACACTCTTCAGTCTTCCAGAATATTATGAACATAAAAGGCAAACAAAAAGCTTTAAAGTAGAAGATGAAAAAGAAAAAACTGTGTGTGTGTGTGTGTGTGTGTGTGTGTGTGTGTGTGTGTGTGTGTGTGTGTGTGTGTGTGTGTGTGTGTGTGTGTCAACTCTTACCTTACTTATAAGCAATTAACTACAGAAACTGACACCCGGAATCCTTTTTACACATATT
>OMNO01066451.1:12218-32745 GCA_900303215.1 Trachyrincus scabrus | reverse complement strand
GCTCTATAAGTGCAGTTTAAAATGATCAAATGTATGTAGTGTATGTTTTGATTGAGACTGATTCAGTAGAACTCGCCCACTATGGTAATTTAAGTAATTTACTGTACATCCTGTAGCACTGGCAAGAGGTTCCCTACCAGAGTCAAGGCTGCTGTAGTCAGGGAATCCCAGGTTCTGGTTGTGGAGGAAAGTGGGCTCGCTGAGCGCCTTCTCCCACAGAGACAGAACCTCCCTCTGATCAAACTGCACGCGCTCCTGGTCCACGTACTCCAACCACAGCTCCTGACACCAAACACCACCGCTTATCAGCCATAAAAGTTTGGTTCACTTCATTACTCAAAGGGGAACCGTAGTATTGGGCTATTCTCTAATATAAAGCAGTACTGCTTCATACGTGTGCTGCGGTTTGCAACATAAACTCCGTTGAATTGAACCATTTACGTCCAAATGGGACCCATGGAGAACGCTGGACCAATGACGTCAATGGTCCAGGTTTTCCGTAATTCTTTGGCGGAATTGGAGTTGACATGGCCATACATGCAAAGGCAAGACATTTTATATATGAAGTCCGGATTTAAAAAAGCACACATATCCGGAAAAAAAAATACGGATCCGAAAAATCCGACATGGTGTCCAAAGACCATAAAGTCACTAAAGAGCAGGTAACTACACCATTCAGCCCCCTACGTCCCCTCTACGGAACACACCTGATGTCGCTGCATGACTTGCGCCAGTCTGTGGGGTTCGTACTGCGGAGGAAGTGAGGGCAGGTACACTTCCTGTTTCTGGAGAGTCTCGTCGTCAAACCACACGGCAAACACTCCAAACAACCTGGAGAGAGACAGTGAATACACTTATGATCGCGGCAGTTTTACAGATAGATAAGGGGGTGAAATTAGAAAATTAGAAAATGTCAAAATTAGTAAATTGCAGACATGCTAGATTTACATAGGGGGTTAAAGTCACCGACAAACTCTGAAATGGCTGTAAAATCGCTAGATTAAACCGAGTCTAGTTAAAAGTAGTCTAGTTGTATGGTTAGGCTGATAGGTTAGAGCCAGTCTAGTGCGGACAGCAGGCCTAGTCAACCCACCTGACCAGCTCTGTGTGCAGCTGAGGAGAGGTCAGGTACGGGGGGAGAAGAGGGGGGTCTTCGGTGCCGAGTGTGTCCGGCGAGGAAGGGGTGCCGGGCGGGGGTGCTCTGAGGGCCTGGCTGGCGGCGTGGTGGAAGTCCGACACCTCCTGGAGTCTCTGTCTCAGCTCCCTCAACAGGGAGGCCTGGGAGGAGGCCTGGAAGAACCTCCTACCGATGCACCCTCCAGCGTTCATCCTGCGGGGGGAGGGGGGCCCTCAGTCAGACACTCAGCAGGGGGTACAGAGCAGAGCAGCGGTTGGCTCCTTATCTGTGACCCCATATTTTCTCACGAGTGTGTGTGTGTGTATGTGTGACTGTGCATGCATGTGTGTGTGTGTGTGTGTGTGTGTGTGTGCATCACACATACCCATACTCGGGTCCGGGCTGTCTCAGGTAGAGCTGTAAGAACCTCTGCCACACCAGCGGCAGTAAGGGGTGGTCCGGGGGCGTGGCTAATGCCTGGTGGGCCCAGCGGTACACCTGCAGTCTCTCCAGAGACGGAGCTACCAGCAGCTTCAGGCGCTGCTGTGCCTTCTGCCTCACACCGAGACACATTACACCAGGGGTCACTACTGAGTATGTATATTTTATGTGTATGCATTTCTTATGTGCATTTCTATATGCACACTTTATTTATTTACATACATACATTTTTTTGTACACATATTCTTTTTATTACAGAATAAATTATTATTTAGCAATTATTGTAAAGTAAACAATTTCCCCCAGTATCAATACAGAAATATGAATCATCCTTCACAACATAACAAACTTAACTTAACTTAAAAAGTGCTTTTTAAGAGCTATTATTATCTGAGTATAATTTGTTAGAAATGCCACAGCCATCTGTCAGCTATTAGTGAGTGGAATGCTCTGTGAGAATATCTGTTTCTAGTTGACTGCATCTGCCTCTGTATGAGACCATTTAGATTTTAAACCGCTCCCGGCTCATTTCTGACCAATCAGGGCCTCTCTTTCCTGATCGGTTCGGGGAATCCATCTTGCCTGTCACTCACATTATCATAGCTCCACCACAGGTGGATGCACGTGAATGCAACACTTCTCAATGACGGAGAAACTTTTCTGCTCTCTCTCTTTACAACTCTCAAATCGTACCTATAGTAATGGATTATCCACCTTAATAAGGAACATAGACTAGAGATACCGAATAGTTGTGTATACCTTGAGGGCCTGGTCGGAGGACAGGTTGGGCTCTGACAGGAGCTCATGTTCCACACAGCGTCGGAGCTGAGAATCCTCCTCGAACAAGCCCTCCATGTTCAACACTAGCCAGGCGAACCACACCTGCCAACACACACACACGCACACGCACGCGCACGCACACGCACACACACACACACACTCAGTTAGGGTGGCACGATGGCACTGCTCACAGCAAGAGGGTCCTGGTTTCAAACCAGCTGGGACCTTTCTGTGAGGAGGGTGCTCTGGTTTCCTCCCACACCAAAGGAGAAAACATGTTAGGTTAGTACTCCTGCCAGACACTGGTCACTAGACCTGGGGTCGGTTCAGTCTAAAAGAGACAGACACAGACAGGCCAGGGCTGAGGCGCCTACATCTCAGCCAACATGATTCAGTGTTGTGAGTGACTCTCACCTCTCCACTCAGGGATTGGCCCTCTATGAAGGAAGGTGTGGGACTTCCAGAAATCCAGCCAACTAGCGAGGAGAGCAGACCCCGGTTTCCGTGGTAACCGAGTGCATTCTGTGTGGCAGGGCATGATAATAGAAAACATTACAACATGCACTTCATGTTCTAATGATGAGTCATCATCAATGTTGACTTACTGAAGGGAGTACCTTATGCTGTTCATACAGCAGTTTCTGAACACACTCCTCGTCGTGGTAGATGAACGCAGCCCGGCAGATCTGGTCCATGAGGAACAGAACGGTGCGGTCCCGGTACCACTGGTTCTGCTGGGTCAGGATGCCCACCCAGAACTCCAGAACCACTGCAACGCCCACGCGATCAGGCCGCGAACTCTCCATGACGTGAGTCTGAAAGAGAGAGAGAGACATTGCTCCTCTAGGAGTCTGTAGGGGAGGAAGGGATGACCTGCTAGAAGAGCCATCGTTCACTCTTCCACATATCAAGAACCCAGTATATCTATCTCTTGTTATCTCCATTATATCCAGAAGAGCACCGTCTTTCGGATGAGACGTTAAACCAAGGTCCCGACTCCCTGTGGTCACTCACTTTGGTCACTAAAGACCAGATAGCGTTCAGAACCAAGATGGCCGCTAGGTGAATAATAAAGTAGTAGAATAGTAGAGTTCTTTGAGAGGTACCTGAATAACACTGTTGAGCAGCCGGACGTGGTCCCCGTAGGTGGCCCCGGTGAGCAGTGGCGCCACCCTGTGGGTGACCTGCTGCGTTACGCTCTGAGGACAAACGCTGTCAAACTGCAGGAACAACTGGATACAACTCACAAACCTGGGGGGAGCAAAGAACAACACAACATAAGACAGAAGAATAACACAACATAAGACAGAAAAACAATAAGGCAGGGTGGTTAATGACAGCAGGTTTTAACCGTGTCCAATTGTTGTGGAATTTAGAAAGCACTTATGTATCTATATCTACTGATATCTCCTGTAAGTGTTTGCACTACTATTAATAAAAAGGAAAACAAAACTGACTAACCTTGTATTTCTGATGCCTACGGCTACTCTGAACTCTGAACAGTTGTTGTTTTGAAACTAGACTGTGCAGCACTATAAATATATTTATATAGAATATATTTATAATATATATATTTTTTTCCAGCTATTCCAACTTTGATTGTTCTCAGACTCACTTGTAAGTCACTTTGGATAACAGCGTCTGCTATGTGAATGTCAATATTCCCAGTCAGTGGTCAAGGTTTGGCTGGCAGACGTCCTTACTGTGCATTGTTGAGCAGGTAGAAGCCCAGGTGGTAGGACGGAGGTAGGACATTGTCCAGCAAATGTACAGCAGCTTTGAGGTAGCGAGACTGAATCAGACTCTTCAGCAACACCACCCCCTCTGTGCAGAACTGCTCCAGACTACCAAAAACAGCAAAGAAGGAAAACGTGGTGAAAATATTTTATCATGTGTCGAGAAACTTGGAAGCAGTCCCACAAATCTTAAAGAAGAAAAAGACTTAAAAAATACTTTAGATTAACATCTAAAGACGGCTGACATGATGGCAGACAAGTTCAAATCTGTGTGAACGGGGCGTTCTTTAGCTTCAAATTTATTTCGACCAATCATGTTGCTGGGGGGATCTGTAGACGTGTCTACTGGGTAAACAACCACAACAAACGTGATATGGCCGACCATTAATCTGGGATCCAGAAGAGGACTGAACTAAAACGGTAGCATTGTCTTCCCATGTCGTATCCCTCCTTGGCTAACAGCGAACACAAACTCGGCCAGCACCGATAAACAAAACTTTTCCTGTAGCCGGTGGGAAGACAAGCTAAAATGTCCTGTCCGGACACCAACGTCCTTAGACAAAGTGTCTGTAAAGGTTTCAAATCAAACCTGTGTAGTAGATTGGCCATCGTAGAAATACATTTGTTGTCTTCTGACCTAACCTCCATCTTGCACTCACGAATGAGTTTCTCTTCTGAAGAATATCTCCGTAACAAAGCCCCTCGCACCTGCTGGTTTCTGACCCAGGCGCTGTGCAGCCTCCCCCCAGAAGTTCGGCTATAGTGTTGTCCAAGATTACTTGGAAAGAGAGTACCGCATAGAATTAAGTTCGAGTGTTACAAACCTGTGCCCCACGGTCGTCATGGCAACGGACAGGTAGCAGCCGATGGGGATTCCTGCCTTCACGGCCCGGAGAACAGAGTGCATGCTGGGAGCGTGCGTTATCTCCGGGGGTGGGCTGGAGGTGGAACCTGGGGCAGACCACGCGGCCTGGGGGTTCTGACTGTTGCTATGGAGTTTGAGCCTTAGCAACATCTGCCACGCCCACTGGCTGAAGGACGCCTCGGGAGACACGCCCAGACGTAGGACACTGGCGAGGTACGACACCTGCCAAAGGAGACAGTGAGGACAGAGGACTGAGGAGAGGACTGAGGACTGAGGAGAGGATTGATGACTGAGGACTGAGGAGAGGACTGAGGACTGAGGAGAGGACTGAGGACTCGTTGTGGGCTGGGTCTTAATGGTGTTGTAGGTAAGATTTAAGAACAGTACTTTGAGTGTAACTTGTCAGAAATGCCACAGCCATCCGTCCGCTATTAGTAAGTGAAATGCTCTGTGAGAATATCTGTTGGAGTTGACTGCACCTGCATCTGTATGAGACCATTTAGATTTTATACCGCTTCTCGCTCATTTCTGACCAATCAGGGCATCTATTCCCTGATTGGTTTTCAGAATCCATCTGTCAATGTCTGTCAATCACAGGTGCGTGAATGAAACAGTTCTCAATGGAGGAGAAACGTAGGGAGGGAGCAGAGAGGGAGAGGACTTTTTTTGGGT
Organism: Trachyrincus scabrus; assembly: GCA_900303215.1. Classification (NCBI taxonomy): domain Eukaryota; kingdom Metazoa; phylum Chordata; class Actinopteri; order Gadiformes; family Macrouridae; genus Trachyrincus; species Trachyrincus scabrus. The sequence goes on along the minus strand of OMNO01066451.1, from coordinate 27,134 downwards.
TGTTCATTGTCGAAACTTTCTCTCTTCTGCTTTTTTCTCTCTCTCTCGTCACAACTTTCAAATGTTACCTACAGTAGCTTTAAGATAAACAGATAATAAGATTAAGACGTACCTGTTTGATGCCCTCTGAGAGGAGGCCGGCGTAGGGCTTGTCTGTGAGGTACTTCTGGTAGGCTTCGGCCACCACCAGGGCCACCTCACTGTGGAGAGAGGAGGGCAGGGCCAGGGAGCCGTCCTGCATGACAAACACATATTATTATTATAATATTTTATGATATATTATAGATAGTCATTTAGCAGAGGCTTTTATAAGAGATAAGATAAGATTCAGTACTTTATTCATCCAGAACAGAAATGTGGGTGTCACAGCAGAAAGTACAGGACAGTCATGTAAATAAAAAAAGAGCAAAGAAATAAAACAAATAAAACAAGAAACTACAAAAAATACATACAGAACATATATCTATATTCATAATATGAGTAGTAGTAGTTATGCAAAGCAACTTACAAGTTAGGCTTAAAAGCAGTAACTAAGCATTGAGAATTATTACCAACCCCAAAACATTGAAAACACCCCAGCATGAAACCAGACTACCTGTGTGTAGCCCCAGTGCAGCCCCTCCAGGATGACGCAGGCCAGCCGGTTCTCCACAGCCGAGAGGGGGTGCTGACACAGCCAGGCCCCTATCACACACACCTCCTCTGCTCGCGGCTTCCACAGGCAGAGTGGCAGCTCTTTACACAGATACAAGGCCACCTAGAGACACACACACACACACACACACACACAGTGACCATCATAGTCTGAGACTGAGTGTGTGTCTGTGTGTCCGTGAGGATGTGTGTGTGTGTGTGTGTGTGTGTGTGGGTGTCGCGCGCACGCATGTATACATTGACCCAGGGACTTGCGATTGCAAGATTTTTATAGGATTTTCCTATTAGCTCAATGCTACTACCATTAGCATACTGTAGATGATTTTAGAAAAGCCTACCATGCCCACTATCTGAATGGTCTCTCTCAGTCTCTCCAGCACCACAGAGATGACATAGGGATGGGCTGTTGCTATGGCAGCAAGCAACTCTCGGCCCACCTTGGAGTAGGTCTCCCTGGTGGCCACGCTGACGTAGGACACCTGGGAGCGGGACGGAGACGAGAGAGGAAGATGTACAGTAGAATAGAACAGAATAGAAGGGCTGGGGTTAAGTGCTCTTCTGTCCCTCTGCTGTCAAGTGGTGTATTTGCTTCAAAGTTGAAAAGTGGAAAACTGTAGCAGTGATTGAGAAGAAGAAAACTGATTATTACTGTTGTTTTAAAATCTCAACTCTTGTTCCTGTTGCGTTGTGTTGTTTCCCTTGTTAAGCACTTTGTATTGCTGTACGAAAAGTGCTCTATAAATAAAGTTTGATTTGATTTGATTTGAATTAATTACTGTGTTGGAGGTGGCCACCTCTAGCAGGCACAGTTAGCCGCGTCCCCGTGCCATATACCTGGTAGATGATGAGGGTGATGGTGTTGATGAAGGTGGGGTCGGAGTGCTGGGTGGGTGTGGCCATGTGTGCCAGAGCAGTGAGCAGAGCAATGCCGTCCGAGCTGTTCACCTCTCCCAGCCAGATCTCAAACCGCTCCTGGTGCTCGGGGTCTGACTCACACAGGAGGCACAGAGCAGGGGTTAGGACCTGCACCCCTTGTATTAAAGTTAGCATAATATCAAGTGGTACACTTTATTTGTGTAGCCCTTAATCACAGTTACAGTCTCAAAGGGCTTCACAGGCCACATTTCACGACACCCCCCAACCCTAAGCCCTCTCAAGGGCAAAGGAAAATCCTAAATCCAAGGGAAGAAACAAGTAGGAATGTTATGTATGTAAAATTCCCTTAACCAATCAGGGAAGAGAAGCCCTGATTGGTCAGAAATGAGCCGGGAGCGGTCAAACTCTAAATGGTCTCATACAGAGGCAGGCGCAGTCAACTGAAATGCGCTGGGATATTCTCACAGCGCATTTCACTCACTAATAGCTGACGGATGGCTTACACACATCACAAATAATAGCTCTTAATAATAGATAGGTAATAGATCTTACCGACACTATGTCAAGTAAAAGCCATGCCTTTAGTGACCTTTAGTATTTGAGTGGGGTGTGTGGGTGTACCTCTGAGGGCCTGCAGACAGGCATGGGTGTCATCCATGGAGCCGAGGGGTCGAGGCCCTGCCGTCTCAGCACACTGCATGACGTACAGCACCCTCCACAGCATGCCGCTGGACAGGGTGCCGTAGGGCATCTCGGACATGAACAGCCAGATACCCAACCTGCCAGGGAGGGGATACAATGAGGTAGGCCAGGGGTCTTTAAACTCCCTTTCTCATCATATGCATTAATCAAATAAAATACAACTTTATTTATAGAGCGCTTTTTGTGCAAGAAAACAGCAAAGTACTTAACACGTGAAACAACACAAAAAGAACAAGAAATGAGTTTCAAATAGCGGCAAACATTGGAATCACAGAGATACATTTGAGCAAAAAACAATACAGAAATGTTGATGTGGCAGGCCACAAATCACATGTATGAAGCTCTCTTATAGTAGAAAATAGCCACGAGCGACGGTTCCCCTTTAACAAGGGAAACAACACGACAAGAACAAATTCCTCCCCACCAGAATTCACCTCTTGTTTCTGAGAACGTGTAGAACAGCTCTGAGGAACAGATGGTCGTACTCTAGCTGCAGCTTCTCCATCGACAGGGAGTGTGTACCGGAGCTGGACCCGCCAGAGCTGGTTACGCTGACGTACTGCGCCCAGTGGTCACTGACATAACAGACCGTCATCCTGATGGAGTCGTACAGGGACAAAAGTACAACCCGTCGTTCATCCATTCATCCCTGTCGTAATGCTTATTTAAACAAGGAAAGACTGAAAGCATAGCTCAGGTGCCCCGGTGGGCTTGTGCTAACCTTATGGTGTGTCCTATTCGCTTGACCAGCTGTCTGTATCTGGCCCGATTGTACGTTTGCAGGCCGACGGCCAGAACCTCGATGAGCGAGGAGGCGAAAGCGAAGATGCGCATCATCTTCTGACTGGAACAGGCCTGGGGCGCATACACCCCTAGAGAGAGAGAGAGAGACATAGAGAGAGACATAGAGAGAGAGAGAGAGAGAGAGAGAGAGAGAGAGAGAGAGGGGCTGCTTAGTTGGAATGTATATACAGTGGTTTAACACACGTAACTGACGTATTAATATTTGTTGAATTTGTTAAATATTATCTATGTTGATTGTTGATCGTCGGTCAATAAAGTTAAGACCAGAAATAGAAAAGTACGCCTCAGCTTCTTCCATTTTTAACACCTAGACAAGTACAATATTATACAATAATGATGCTGAATGATAATATAGTAGTATAATGATAATATAGTAGTATAATAATAATAATATAGTAGTATAATGATAATATAGTAGTATAATGATAATATAGTAGTATAATAATAATAATAATATAGTAGTATAATGATAATATATAGTAGTATAATAATAATATAGTAGTATAATGATAATATAGTAGTATAATAATAATATAGTAGTATAATAACAATATAGTAGTATAATGATAATATAGTAGTATAATGATAATATAGTAGTATAATAATAATATAGCAGTATAATAATAATAGTACAACATCAGCTCAAGGGAAAACATTTCCGGTTCGGTGCCGATGAAGAGGTACTTGAACCGTACTGATGGGGCTGTGGGGGGCTACAGAAGAGGTCGGTAAACACTGACCAACCAGAGACAGATTAGAGAGGGCAGCTCACCCTGCCTGCTGATCCCCAGCATGTGTGAATAGAGGTTCTGGAAGGGGAACTGAGAGAGCAGAGATATCAGGTCCTCCTCACACAGCAGCAGCCAACTGCTGTCTGGATCCTCATCCTGAAGCACAGAGAGAAGCACACACGTGACCAAACTAAACTCAACCAGTCACCTGGTGTGATAAGTGGCTGACAGACTGCTGCCAATTTATATCATTACCAATCGAAAATTCACAATAATTTTGACATTAAACATATGACATAGGATGATTTGACTAGATTACTTATTTATCAATTTCTATATATAAGTGTATACATAAATTATACATCTTGTCTACAAAGTTGAATAGTTCTGCCCTAAGTGACCCCTCAGATGGACTTGAGAGATAAACACAACACATTTGTAACATTACTAGAATGAAATTAGTTTTCTGTTTTTCTTAGCTCATATACAAGACTCCACCTAAAGGAGACCAAATCACGACTTTGCAGATCAAAATACGCGTGACCAAATCATTAAACTCTTCCATATTCCATATACAATACATTTCTTTGGCTAAGATCTATTGCTATTTTTTAGGCAGCTTTGCATAGCCTCTTAGGAGCTCTTACCTAGCCCTAACCCTAACACTCTTTCCTCTGAGGAAGTCCTATGAATAAAGTCTGGTCACCAACCTCCTCTCCCCCCTCATCTACAAGCGTCCAGTTGCCCGACGCGGGGTCCGAAGCTGCTGAGTTCTGGCTCTCACACGGCCTCATGTGGCCCAGGAACTCTGCTCTGTGTCTGGGGTCAAAGGTCACAAGGGTCACCAAGGTCAGGAGGAAAAAGGAAGAGCATTCAAACACTTGGTAATGGTCAAATTAAACTCTACGTTCAGAGTGATCACAGTGGGTGGTGGGGGTACGTTCAGAGTGATCACAGTGAGTGGTGGGGGTACGTTCAGAGTGATCACAGTGTGTGGAGGGGGTACGTTCAGACTGATCACAGTGGGTGGAGGGGGTACGTTCAGAGTGATCACAGTGGGTGGAGGGCGTACGTTCAGAGTGATCACAGTGGGTGGAGGACGTACGTTCAGAGTGATCACAGTGGGTGGAGGGGGTACGTTCAGAGTGATCACAGTGGGTGGAGGGGGTACGTTCAGAGTGATCACAGTGGGTGGAGGGGGTACGTTCAGAGTGATCACAGTGGGTGGAGGGGGTACGTTCAGAGTGATCACAGTGGGTGGAGGGCGTACGTTCAGATGATTACCTCGCAGGAGACATGAGGATGGTCAGAGCCTGCATGAAGTGTTGAACTCCACCGTTCTCGCCCCACACCTCAATCTGGAACACATTGGATACGAGACTCGGAATTCACTAACATTTGTTTAAAGAGCAGCTTGCAGGTTGGCATCCCCTGGTTAATTCATGTGGGGAAAGTAGGTGGCAAATTGATCGAAAAATTATGTTTAAAATCTTTCCCGACATTAATCGACCTGCATGTTGCCCTTTAACTACATAGCATTAACATTTGAGGATATAGGACCGGTACCAACCTGTAGGAAATTGGCTGCCCACTTCCCCATCCCAGCAGGACAACACAGCAGATGGCACAGTAGATACAGACGCTCTCCAGTTCCACCGAGTTGTAGTAATACCGCCACCTAGAGGTTGGAGGTAGAACAACATTGAAATATCTCAAAAAATATTTGTCATGTTGGAACATGGCAAGAGAAAGCATTAATAGTGAAGTAAGGCAAGTTTATACAGCAGCCTTCAAACACAAGGGCATTCATAGTGCTTTACATAGGCAGCAATCACATTTTAAAAACATTAAAATGACAATCATTAAAAGACAATAAAAACCAGTCTGACCTACATACCAGTCTGTCCAGCCAGTGATGGATGTCTGTCTGAAACTGTGCGTCATCAAGGACTCTCCGTGTGAAGCTAAACAGAACGCCGACGGCCTCCTTCAGGGGCTTAAGGGAGCAGGGCTGAGTGTGACCGCCACTACAATCTGAGAACAACAACAACAACAACACTAACTTGTCAACAGGCTTGTAGTTCGTGACGGCAGAACTATCCATTCTACATCACAGCATACATCAGGCCCATTCAAAGGGCCCTTTACCATGTCTCAAGCAGCCCACCAGGCTTGCGGCCCATTTGACTTTAAATACTTGAAGTCATGTTTTATTGTTACATTTCTATATACTGTACACGAGTGTATACATAAGGCCCACCTGCCCCTCTACACAAACGTCAACCGTTGACGTTTGTCAAGTTGATTAGTTGTGGACACTGCAATAGTAAAATAGTGTGTGAAATCCTCCTTTCTGCTGCTTACCTGTCAACAGGCGGTACAGATACGACTCCACCTGCAGGCGTGACAGAAGGGCGGTGTACGCGTGCAGCGCCACCTTTTGGTGCAGCAGTTCGGAGCGTGTTTCGAACAGTCTGCTGAGCTCAGATAGCACGGTCTGGCTGAAGTCCGCCTGCTGGAAGCGGTGGTAGCCACACACCTTGGACTGGTCGGCACAGACGCCCTGGAGGGACGCGGTGTTTTTAGGAGTCTTACATGAATTGCTGGTGTTTATTGTATCTCCGATTCCTCACTTCTGTCCATTTGTTGGTTTTTTTACAACTACAACTTTTTTGTAGCTACTCTAAATTTGATTGTATGCTTTGATTGTTCTCAACCTCACTTGTAAGTCGCTTTGAATAAAAGCATCTGCTAAATTACTTCATGTAAATGTAAACACACAATGTTTTCCCCTTTTTATAGATTATTTTTGTAATAAAAACATTCTCCATCAAAATGAGGTCCATCGAAATGATATGAAATTATAACGGTCCGAGACCCACCTGCAGTGTGAGCTGTTCATCTCTGAAGCTCCACAGGCGGTTCTGAGTGCTCTTGCAGTCGGACGACTGCGTGTGTAGCTGCGTGTGTGACTGGGTCAGCTGTCTCCGGCAGCGCCAGTAGTTCTGCAGCAGCTCAGTGAGTTCATGGCCGTCCTGCTGGGCCATGGCGCAGAACTGGACCGTGCACACCTCCACACACCCCAGCCACACACGCAGGCCACCACCCACCTCCCACACACTCAGCTGCTCCAGGGAGAAGGCCTGCAGTGCAAATACATTACATTTTATTATATAGTAGTAGTAATAGTAGTTAGTTGTTAGTTACTGTAGGTTAACTCTTTCACCAATAACAAACGTATAGCTTCTATGGGTGTAGAAATGTCTAGATCTAGCATTATAGCAGATCTTATAGATTAATAGCACAGATCCAAAGTTTCACTCCTAGAAATATTTAACTAACTACTTCACTATCACTAAGCCCCGTCTGTAATATTCACTTGTTAAAAGTTATTAGTGTTTAGTTATTATTTGACAAGTGTCTTAGTGGTCGTGCATAAAAGCCGTGGGTTTACCTCAACCTCGGGAGCCGTCTTGGGTAACTCTGGGTAGAGTCTGCTCCTGGGGAGTTCCGCTACAGATCCCAGAGGCTGCAGACTGGGGGGAGATGTTTCTTGCTCAGCCAGAGCCAACACCGCCGGCCCTCTCGTCTTGCAGCTCCTGAGGGCCTCCTCGGAGAGCTGCATCAGGGGACCCTCCTCCAGGGCAGCAAGAGAGGGGTAGAGAGCCGGAGCACTGGGCACAGCCAGGCTCTCGTCTACCTTGGCTGATAAACAAGACGCGATCCATCTCTGATTACTTGCTGTCTTTGTGCTCTCCGTTTCCGTTTCTCTGAGATCCTGACCTTGCGTTTCCACCAGTCGCTCATCATCAGTTTTTTTTGTTTCGGGCGCAATTTTGGATTCTGGCTCGGCTGTGGCCAGGGTCGTTTCTGTAGACAAAGTTAATGTCTGTGGACTACTTGCCGACGGTGTGGATGAGCTCAGCTGATTTTCAGAAGACTGTTTTTTGGTAACGTCTGTGGTGGCTGGGGAATGAGCCGGGTCCTGTTCCTCTGTCCCCTGATAGGGCAGGCTGAGGGGGATATCAGAGAACCCAGAACACAGAGCTTCCTCTGGGGCAGCTGGCAGAGCTGTGGACCCCTCCTCTGCCTGCCTCTGCTTCCGAGATAGCTGAGAGAGAACACAAAACGACAGTGAGATGCAAAAATAGATTTTTACATGGTTCATTAACATTTGGCCTAGTTGTGACATGTGATCTACAGCACATGATAAAGCAGTCAACAGCGAAATTAATCGAGCATTATTGCTGAACATTACTGCAATGGTAATACACGATGTCTGTGGCGAGTCACCTGAGACTTTCCACTGGTTTTGGACTTGCTCTTCTTTGGTCGCACTGCCTCCATGTTTGACGGCTTCCTCTGTCACCCCAGATTTCATTCAGATCATAGGCACATTTAGCAAATTAAATGCAGGCCTGGGGAAGACATGTTGTCAATGTGGGGATGGTTGGAACCAACAAAGTCATTAAAACAACCGCACGCATTGACTTGTTTTGGTAGCTTGACTTGTTTTGGTTAGATGACAAGCTAGCCTCGTCTGTTGTGTCAAGATAAGCAGCACTGAAACTGACAAGGAGGTAAACAATATTTTTGAGTCGTATTTTTTCACTGGCATGCATATGCAGTCTCTAGCTCCGAACCACACTGTGGAAACGGGAGGAAAACGAAACCTTCGATAGTTATTACACAACTTAAGCGTATTGACTCGGGGAAGCTAATTTGCTATATCCCAGCTTTAGAATCGTCTATTAAATAATTTGTCAAGAAGCAACGATTCGTATAACACTTCCTACCGTCACTCCCACTGTCATATTTGTATTCAGCGATTCAAGGTAAAGTGTCATTTTGCTATAAAAACAAGTCTTCGGATCAGCTGTCACCAGGCTGGCGTTTGTTTGTTTTGTTTTGTTCCACGAACTCAGCTATCGCGATATCTAATCGCGTTACTACTCCTACACCTCTCTACGGCAAGTCAAAGGTGCAAAAGCATCACAATGGGAATGCACCCCCTATCTGCAGCTAGTCGTACACAAAGAAATTAGGAAAAACATAGTAGTATTCAGTCCTCCATCTACAGCGTTTCAGTGTTGATTGTCAAATAGGGGTAATGAAAAATATCTTGATGCTTAATGCTAATGTTAATGCTCAATGTTAATGCTCAGTTATCGAAATACATCAATGATAACAAAAAAAGAAAGGCGACCATTCCCATACATTTTAATAAACTACAAAAAAACATAGCACATAGATTTGTGAGACATTAGTTACATAACTTAATGTTGCATACAAAATAATATTCATAATGATAAACAGCAAAAATACTATTTGTAATGTTGTTTTGACCAAGATAAAGGCTCAGACACTTTAACAAAAATGACAAAACATTAATTGTATTTACAATGTCCCTTGATTAGCTCATAATGTCACAAGCAATTTGAAAGAAAAAAATGTGAACTCTGGAAAACCTGAAGTGTTCTACTGAGGTTTATCTGATGTGTGTCACAAGGCCAAACGTATTATGCTATTATAGCTGGTCACATGATGTTAATCAGTGAGCCAATCTTTTATTTAGATAAAGTATTATTTGACCAAGATGTGGGATACCTCACACTGGTACACTAACATTGTTTTTAATAATATTTTCAGGTAAAATGGTGAATACCAGTTTTTCCATACTGCAGGAATAGACTTAGCACCACCTGTAACACAAATAATTGTAGTTAAAAACCATTCACCTGGTCTGCGCGTTTGATACACACAGGCTATATTTCATTAGTAGCATTATTACATTTCAATATGTTCAAACTGCTCTTTGACAAAAACAGAAGTGGTGGACTTAATATCCACAACAAATCACATGGAGTCCACATGGTATCCACTCAAAATGTATTTGATGTTATTTAATATTTAATATTTAATGCAGTTCTCTATCGTATAACTTAAAACATTTTAATGGGCCGGTGGGCATTTGTGGTTTCCTTCTGCCCGTTCAGAGATTTATTTCAACCTCTGAATGAAACCAATTCCATCTTCTACTTCGTTTGCCCTGTCCCTCTTTTATTTCAGTCAGCTTCTCAGATGCCAGGGCAGAGCATGGTGTGTTGTCACACTTGTCAGTGTGTCGCCAGTGGTACACTCTGGGGTGTGGGTCAGAGGTAAAGGTTAAAGGTCAGAGGTCAGGTGTGTTGTGTGTTTTAACGGACGCTTCGTGAAGGACTCCCGGGAGGCGTGGTCCAGGGCAGGGTGTCCTGCTCGTATCTTGGGGGTGGACGGTAGTGTAGCTCCTCCTCGTAATGGTAGCCAGCGCTCTCCTGTTCCGGGGACTGCGCGTCGGGGTGCTGCTGGTGTTGGTGGTTAGTGTAGGCCTGGCTCAGTGCCAAGCTGAGGATCTCCGTCTTCTCCTTGTAGAAGCGAAGTTCGGTGCCTCGCTGCCGGGCTAGCACCAGCTCCCTCTGGGCCACCTGAAGCTCCTCCGCTATTCTGCCCGGCGACCGCCGCTCACGCTCTAGCCAATCCAGAGCCATGCTGCTGCGTAGGTACTCGTCAAGTCCCCGTTTGGAGAAATAGGAAATCACACTCTGAGAGAGGGAAACAGAAAAAGCCTGTATATTAATATATTCAAATACAGAAAAAAAACTTGATTTATACATGTATTGTATACAAAAAAATAGGCAATCATACGCTGAGAGAGGAAAACAGAAACAACCAAATTATTGAAATATTGAAAACCTTTTAAACTGTAAACATTTATTGTATACAAATGTGAAAGTTAAAACCCGGGTCTTATTTGACCAGGTGGGCTGAGGGAAGTATGAGATTGTACCCGTCGTGAACATTGTCTTTCCTTGAGAGATTTCAGCGTCCCGTTCCAGTGTAACAGCTGGAACACTGTCATCATCTCCTATACAGAGAGAGAGGGGGAGAGGGAGGGAGGGAGAGAGGGAGAGGGAGGCAGGGAGATGGAGAGAGAGGGAGAGAGAGAGAGAGGAGAGAGAGAGAGAGAGAAAGAGAGAGGGAGAGGGAGAGGGAGGAGGAGGGAGGGAGGGAGGAAGAGAGGTTGAGAGAAGAAAGGCAGGAGGGTTCTTTTGAGTAGTGATTCAGGTTGTAAACTGTGTAAACCATGTAACTTTAGCCCTGACAAAGATTAAATATTAACTCTAACCCATGACTAAATTGTGCATGATTAGTTTGAAAAGATAATAAATATTCACAACTAATAAGGGACAATTGGAAACGTACGGCACATTGTTTTTGTGAGGTCTAAGTCCCTGCTATTATGGTAGACATGTTACCTGTCTATTCATTTTTAAAATCCTTAACTCATGTCTACAGTGGATGTGTGTGTATGTGTGTGTGTGTGTGTGTGTGTCGTGTGTGTGTGCGTGCGCACACGCGTGCATGTGTGTGTACAATGAAAGGAATTTGTATGCACCTATAGTGATGCATAAGAGTGTTTAACTTGGCACTTCTTCCTGTGTGCCTTGCTTTAGGGTACAAGAATGATAATCAAGCTGCTTCCTCTGGTCAATAAACCCGGTGAGCAGATGTGTCCACAGTGAAGCATGGAAGTGTTCCACACCACCTCACTCCATCAGGGGTCCTCGTCTAAAGTTAAACACCAAGGCACTCTGACACAGATTCAACAAATAAAGGAAGAGCGACATTATATATAATTAGAGCACTAGAGAACTAAACTACATCGTGCTGAAGTGGATTGTGAGTTTGAACGATTCCAGTTGTGCTCAGCCTGTTATGTTGTCCATCACACACGTTCTAATGCATTTTTCACAATACACTCAAAGCCCACTTCACGTGTTCGTGAAGCTATTATTAACACAACAATTGACTAACTGGTCAATTGTTGGTCACAAGGTCTGGTTGCCCTTCAAGCGTTTTGAACTGCCATGAATATCACATGACGTCATATGATGTGAGTCAGCACTGTGGGGAGCTGCCCGTAACGGGGCCTTCTTTACCTGGAACTCTAGCATGGTGCGCCCCGTGTAGGAGTGGGCCTTCTTTACCTGGAACTCTAGCATAGTGCGCCCCGTGTAGGAGTGGGCCTTCTTTACCTGGAACTCTAGCATGGTGCGCCCCGTGTAGGAGTGGGCCTTCTTTACCTGGAACTCTAGCATGGTGCGCCCCGTGTAAGAGTGGGCCTTCTTTACCTGGAACTCTAGCATGGTGCGCCCCGTGTAGGAGTGGAGCAACAGGCTGTATGTGCCGAGGCTGGTGCCTGGATCACACGCATCTTCCAAAGACACCTGTTGAGAGGCACACACAGTTAAAGGGCCCCTATTTTACCACCAGGTGTGAGTGTGATTAGCCATTACAAGCCGTTTCAAAATCTCCCTCTAGTGACATCACAAGTGGGAGTGTCCACCCTGATGTATGATGGATATATAGGCCTACCAGTTGGTACAGCCCACTGGGAAGGCTGGTAGACTGATCTATCCATCATACATCTGGGTGGATACTCCCAGTTGTGATGTCACTAGAGGGTAGTCACATGACAATTTTGAAACGGCTCGTAATGGCGAATCACACTCACACCTGGTGGTAAAATAGGGGCCCTTTAAGATGAGATGAGTTAACATCAGATACCAGGGAGGGAAATTCAGGTGTTACTGCAGCAAATTACAGAATAATAATTACAGAATAATAATTACAGAGTACAGAATTGCAGAATAAAAACAATAAGATAACTGTGTACTTATTGTTATTGTTACGGCCACAACTTATCATTGACATTTGTGTGCTCCCGAAACAAAACAAAAACACTTGACAAGCTTTCCAGCCTAGCAGAGAAAGTGCCAGTTACCCAGTTAGTCTTCAGAGCGTCAGGCCACATTATACCCCACCCCCTAACGCTCCTTCTCGAGAACCCTTGAGAAGGAACACAGAGGAGGGATCCCTCCTTGTGAGCTAATGTGTGTGTGTGTAGTGGTACTGCTTACAGCGCTGTCTGTGGCGGCCTGCTTCAGACTCTGGGAGATGAACGGAGGGCTGATGAGTCGCGACGGCAGCTCGTTCATCAGGGAGTTCATGAGAGCCACGCGTGCAGCGTCCCGACGGGCCTCCGCCTGCGTCTCACATACCTGGGGACGGAGAGAGAGGCCGTTAGGTGGAGAAGAGGGAGAAGAGTGGATGAAAACTATTTATTTATAAAAGTAAATAAAGTAAATAAATAAAAAAAATGAATATGCAATTTACAGCATAAAATATGACAGTCGATAAAAGACAAAGGCAAAATGTTCTCAGTTTGATTTTAAATGCCAGGGAGATAAAAGTAGGTTTCCAGATTTGACAGCTAGGAAGGAAGGTTAAGGGAACCATAAAGGAAATGTATTTCTAACACTAGACTGGACACTTCTGCAAGAGTTCACAAGTGATGATCATGGGACCAGGAGTTAAATCAGGAATCAGATTAGCACATGAGAGCAGAGTCATAGTGAACCAATAATAATCTGCAATGAACCCGGGGGGAAACTGGGTTACAATGAACCTTTTGAAAACAGCCGAACCTTTGATGTGTTTGAGTTCATACGTGATTGGGGTATGTGTGTGTGTGTGTGTGTTTGTGTGTGATGTGTGTGTTGTATGTATGTGTTTGTGATTGGGGTATGTGTGTGCGTATGTGTAATGTGTGTGTGGTATGTGATGTGTGTGGTATGTGATGTGTGTGTGTGTGTGTGTGTGTGAGAGAGAGTGTATGTGCGCACACACTTACACACCACAACGCATGTGGTTTTACCACAACACATGCAGTGTTTTCCACCAAGTGCCCCTTACTGACTAGTACAGGTGTTGTTTGGCGGTGACAGTGAACACACCCTGTAGTTTCCGAAGCAGCTCCCTCCAGGAAGGGTGACGTAGCAGACGTAGGGAGGGCCTGGCATCGGGGCAGACTCATACAGCAGCAGCAGGCTGCTTGGGTCCATCCTAAAGTCCTCAGATTCACTGGAGGTTTCATTCAGCTGGCTGGTCTGCTTCTTCTGCCAGAAGTGATGGAGCATCGCCACGACATTCACTGCACACGAGGAGGAAGGAGAGCTTAATGATGTAATGACCATTACATGATGTTCCGCATTGTTTAGAAAGTGTGGAATAGGAAATTCCAAGGAGAGTGAAAGTCTAAAGTCATCCATCTGATCAGAGAGATCAAATTTAGCAGGACTTTTATTTTCAGAATATTAATAGTAATATTAATATAAAAAGTATTTTGTAATGATTAGTGATATGCCATTTTATTCTTCTTCAAAAGCTTCTGCTAAACTAAATTCCAGACCAAATGTAAATATAAAAAGTGAAACTATTTACATTAGGACACATGATCTGTATTCATGCTTTTGTTCGTGTGTTTGTGTGAATTTGTATAAATGTTGACCTGTCTGTGAAAAATGCTAACGTTTCAGTGAAACAACATTCTCCAGAAGGGTTTGTTTGAATAGAGGTTAGTGGGGAATCACCCATCACTGGTGCAAAGGTTGAAACCCTCAGCGTTTCCCAAGCCTTTGAGCACTTTCTCACCCTCAGACGGATTTAGAACAACAACCTAACCCTAACCACAAGCCACTTAATATATATATCTATATATCTATGTATATTATATATATCTATATATCATGTATATATATATATATATATATATCATGTATAAAGTACTATAATAGGCAATAGAATCAATGAGAAAACATATATTGTAGACCTACTCCCTTCTTACAAACAATATAATGCATGATATTTAATAATGACGTAAAACAATACAATGCATGATTATTTTTCTCCAAATACTTTTTGTGTTATTGTTACTAACTTTTATTAACTTTATTATGATGAACCTTTTTCGTTAAGTCGTACTCACGGTCTCTGGGGGAATTGCTCTCACTCTTCAACAGGTGTGACATCATGATGTTCTCCTGTACTTCCTCTGAGCTCATCATTGCTTCTTCGGCCTTTCTCATGTCTTCTCTCGCCCCGAACACACTCAGTCCACTGGTCTCATCAGCTCTCTGGCTTGGCTCCTATATCAGAATGAGCGCAGGCAGCGTTCATCGTCCAAGCGGACCAGGGCGGGAAGTTGTATACGGAGGGGCTAACCTCAAATCCTCATGCCTCTTGACTCTCCCATACTTTCCCTCCACTT
>OMNO01066451.1:0-12179 GCA_900303215.1 Trachyrincus scabrus | reverse complement strand
CGGGGGTTTCTCCTCTGAAGCGGACCACCTTTGTCACCCATACTGCCAATTAGCTCAGAGGGCCTCCTCACTCATTCTACACTTACATACACACTTGCAAACTCCCCTTTATGTGTTTTACTTGCACTTTCCCTCTCTCTCACACACACACACACATACTCACTAAGGTCCTCCACTGGAATGCTGCCCCCCCCCCTCCTTTGCACTGTGCAGCTGGCTAATCCCTGAACAGAGTCACAGTTAAACAGGCAGCACTGCCCTGCTGAACCCCTCGGCATGGAACACATTAGCCTTGAGATGATGAAGCTACTAGATAATAAACAAAGCTATACCTGACATACCATTTATATACCTCCAGCATTCATGTCTCCGAAGTTCACTGCTGAATATCCTATACAGAAGTCTGGAGAGGAGGAGGAGAGCTGGTTGGGGGGTGGGTAGGACCTTGTGTTGACTGTTCACACACTTGCCTATGCTCACTGAGGCCAGAGTCCTCTGAGCTCAATTCACCCACTAGGTATGAATGGTCATTGTTCTGGCCTGAATTCAGCCGCTTCTGAACGCCTCTTACACATTAATGAACTAAATACTGAGAAAGGAGTGGTTTCTAAGCTCCGAAGTTCCGTCTTTAGCTACGCTATGTGTGTGTCTATGCGCTTCTTAGCAAATCAGCATATGTTTCCGCACCATTTTGAGGCGAATTGCATTGGTGTGTCAATCATTCTACGAGTTGATTGGTTGCAAGGGTGGCTGTAGGCTTCCATTCAGATGCTTTTCCAACTATGGAAGAGCTTTGTGCCTGCGGCATCTGGCAGAGATGAAAGGTTTCCATGGGGTGAACTTGGAATCCGTGGGGTACGATATTCTTTATTCTTCACCCCCCCCATGACTAATGAAGGCACATTTTTCCATTGCCATATAATAGGAACAATCCGTTCTCCGTTTCGTGTAACAAACTTTTATTAATTTCCAACACAATTTATTGTCATGCGGCGTAATTTGTATAAATTGTAGTTATTTACAATGCATTATCTATAAGCATTGGATGTCACGAAAAACACTTCCCACCATTTCCATTTGGGGTTCTGCTTCGCTTATTCGGATGAACGAACGACTTTTATACCAATTCATACCACCGAGCAGAAGTGGAACCAAAACGTCAGTCAGTCTTTGCTGTCCATTTCCCCACGTCAGAGCTCAGCCCCAGAAGTCGGAGCAGTCCAGACTGGACTTGATGACCACGTCGTTTTCTCTCCTGGCTTTGGTGACCAGGTTGGTCTCTCCCTTCTGCAGACGTCTCCTCTGCGCAGACTTCTGCTGCTTGCCGAGCTGCTGGCGTACCTTCTGACGCACCACCTCCTGCAACGCAGTCACAACAAACATCTCAACCTGGACAATTATACAGTCTTATAGAAACATCTCAACCTGGACAATTATACAGTCTTACAGAAACATCTCAACCTGGACAATTATACACACCATCTTATAGAAACATCACAACCTAACCTGGACAATTATACACACCATCTTATAGAAACATCACAACCTAACCTGGACAATTATACACACCAGCTTATAGAAACATCACAACCTAACCTGGACAATTATACACACCAGCTTATAGAAACATCACAACCTAACCTGGACAATTATACACACCATCTTATAGAAACATCACAACCTAACCTGGACAATTATACACACCATCTTATAGAAACATCATGACCTGAAGAATTATACACACAGTCTTAAAAGGACTGTTCTGTTGTTCTGCTTAATGAATAATGGCACGTTGATGCTAAAAGTGAATGCCACTGAGACACAAACACTCCAAATGTGTTGTGTGGTTGCGTGTGTCCACGTCTGTGCATGTGCGTGGTTACTAACCGGCGGTATAGTGGAGCAGCTTCCTACACTGCCCATGGTGCCTTCACTGTCCGTTCTCCTCCTGTGTTCTGCCAAATGTAGAAGGCTGTCTTCGTCTCTGCAGAAGAAACATGAAACAAACAAAGAGAATGAAATCCATAATGCAACAGAGTCAGTTAGTTGAGATGATAAATATATGGTCTACAAACACAAAATACTGAAATACTCAGTGTGGGCGATAGTTCAATTGTCCGGGTATTCACTGGGCATTTGAAAAATGCACATACCCTTTTAATAATTTGTCCGTTTCAATTATTAAGTTCAATCAATTGTGACATAGAACATTAGCAGTCTCTGGCCACGTTTTTCCGGTGATGGGTATAAGACAATTAGAAAAACATCTAAGATCAACCCTCTACCTGAATGGTTTGAACTCTCTGTTGGAGGCAGACAGGTCTAGCAGCTCGGGACACACGTCCTGCTCTTCTCCTCCATCGTGGTCACTTCCAACCTCTTCTCTTTCTTCCTTCCCTTCTCCCTCGTCAACACTGCCAACTGCCGGTTCCGGCTCCTGCTCGGTCTCCGTCTCTTCTTCCCTGGTCTGATCCTCCTCTCCTGCGTCCCGCGGGTCCGTCTGTGGGTCTCCAAGTTTCAGCCCATCCAGTTCCAGCATTGCATGTTTGTATTCCTCCATGTCAATGCCTTGCACTGCTCCGTTCTCTTCCCTTTCTTCTTCTTCTTCATCATCATCATCATCATCATCTTCCTCCTCCTCGCTCTCGGGCCCGGCGGGGTGAAGCAAGGCTGCGTCTTTCTCTAAATCTTTGGTGAACCCACTGGCTGAAATCTCGACATCCAGAGAGCAAGACCGCCTGTAGTATACAGACACAGCAATAACAAGAGAATTGTTGAATCAGTATTGTTCCCATTTGTCACAACCACCGGTTTACAGACAGAGAGACAAAACAATCAAATAAAGTCACCTAATGTCTTCAAAGGTTGGATACAGCTCACTCTCGTAGTTGTATCTTTTTGCAAAGAAATCTCGGATGCATTTGACATCTCGGTCAAAGTACCTAGAAATGAAAGGTTAAAGTGAGAGAAAGAGTTACGGTCACATGTTCTCTCCAGATATGGATACATCTACATAAATGATGTAAATGAGAGCGGGACCGACCACTCAGCGTTCATGTGCGACGTGGAAACCATCTGGGGGAAGTCGATCATGGTCACATGGTCACTGTCGTCTAACATCAGGTTGAACTCGTTAAAGTCGCCATGGATGAGGCCATGATTGGCCAGCTTGACGATAAGCTCCATGATCTCGTTGTATAGACCAGGTGGATCCTGCAGCTCCCGTATCTGACACCTAGAGGGGGACAAAACGTAAAGTACTTTGTCAGTAAATAACATGGGCATTGGTGTATGCTTTCAAATAGGGTACAAGTCAAAAATTAAGGGAAAACAAAACTCCCTCATTTGAGCAAGTCCCCCAACTGTCTTTTTTCATTTAGGGGTGGGGCTATGCTGCTATTCAGACTCTCACTCACTTCAATCGGATTTGGGGGTGTGGGGTGTAGCCACAACATTTGATTGACATTAACCGGCAACCCAAAACTTCCAATAACAGGTAACGCATGCAATAGCATGCATTGAACCCCTAGAGGGCAATTTGAGTCCATATTTACATTTTATCCTACGTTTTTTTTTTAATTTGTGCATTTCAGTCGAGATTTGGACCAGGATCAATCCATAGCACCAGGATGTAACCCTCTACATTACTTTTTGTCTAAAATAAGTTGTTTTAGGGTTTGGTTTTCCTTTAAGCAAAGAAGGAATGTTTTAAAAACAGGATCGTTACATACAGTGGATATCCATTGATGAGTTCCATCACTACAGCATGCCTGTTGTAGTCCACAGGCTTGGGAACAGGGAAGCCTCGGTCATATAACGCCTAGGAACGAGACACATGTTATTAACTATACAGAGTATTGACCACAACAGATATTATGGGATTAGATTAAAAAGCCAAGTTTTAAGATTGTTCCCTTGTGCTTTACCTTCATGTAAGCAAACTCTTTCATGGCGGAGAGGCGGGAGAGGTACAGCCAGGACATGTTCTTCCTGTGCTTGTGGTAATCCCTCTTGTTCTTCAGGTTCCTGAAGGACGTTCGTCCCAATCTGTGAAGCTTCAGCGCGTACTGGTCCCCTTCTGGACCCGCGACAATGTAGATATCTACAAGGGAATGGGTGGAAATGTGTCATTATACACATCGTCATAGAAGAACAAGAACACATTTCTGCAACATCTTCTACACAATGTTATGAAACAGTATCTTAGATTAGCAGTTATTATTGGCCAAGTAATGGTCCCTTGAATGGCCTATGGCAATTGGATTGCCTTTACAATTGTGAAACTGGGTAACTTTTAGTTCAGCATTTCTAGATGTACCCGACTCTTTCCCGACACCCATCTGGTTGCCCACAGAGAGCAGGACTTCTCTGGCACACATGGTCTTCAGCGCAAGGTAGTCATAACCCCCGTAGTTCAGCCTGTAGCCATGCACAGCTGAGGGAAAACAACAACAAAAAACTATTGAATATCTTGAGTTGCACTTCATTACATTTGGGCCCTCTGGAGCCAATTGTCTGAGATGCTACTACAGAAGGAATCGTATTCTAGAATGACATGCATGCTCTTACTCTTCGTGTGCTCATAGGACAGAAGTTTGTGTTTTACTAGTTCTCTTAAGATCTTGTTGCAGCCCCCGTGTTTCAGGCTAGCGATGGATGCCAGCAGACTGACGGGAACGATTTCATGGTTTTTCATTCCCATCTCAACCTGCGTTAACAGAACAAACAAACGGTAGATATCTTGCCAAAGAAGATAAGATTATAGAACTGTATTAACCCACGACGAGAATCACAGCAGTAAGTACAGAGAGCAAAGAGCCAAAAAGAATAAACTACAAAAAAATACACAGAAAATATATCTATATGCACAATGAGAGTAGTAGAACTGTAGACGCAAAAATGAATGTAAACATTATGAGGTAGATATTGACAGTATATGCTACTACATTGTTGAAACTATACAGTATTCACTATTATACAGATGTCATTGCCGTTATAGCTTTTCTCTTCGTATATAGCTGCTGTTGTAAATGCAACACACATGCATACACACATACAATAGTCTTTACACGTGTTTGATAGTGTAAATAGTATTTTGCTGGGCTGAACACACAGTACGTTATACAGCAACTCACCGCAGTAAGCACCCTGAAGTCATCTCGAGATAAATACCTCAGAATTACAACATTTAATTTCCCCATATTTCAAAGAATCACCAAAACCGTTAAAAGATTATGGTGTGTTTTTAATTCAGAGACTGCTCCACATTTTTTTTTATAAACACACGTTTTCCAAGCGGAAGTTGAAGGACCGGAAATTACGTCACACCCGGGATCCGTTTGTGTTCTACGTCACGACCACACGTGGAGGAAGAAAATGCTGTATTTATTTATTTGAGTTAGTTGTCTTAAATATTATGCATATATTTCGACTGATATAGCATCATTAGATTATATAACTAGTATAGAGAAAAAGCATCGTGGGAAAAAACTGTGAGTATGAATAATGATGCTAAAAATGCTCAAATAAATGTTTGCTTGTTAGTTTAAGTTATGGGAAATACCATAATATATATGAAATACTCGTAATAGAATATATTTACATGCTATTAGCTAACTAATATAGCTGGTTAGCTAATAGCATCTCTAGGATCATCATTTTGGGCATGAACGTCGTAGAGGGGTTAGTTACTTGCTTTTCACTCCCACCTAGCGGTACATTTGTTCACATACTCATCTTGACCTGACAAATACTATTGAATGTATAATACGATCAATAATACCGTTAAAACACACAGACATGCTTTGTTCCAGACCCATTTCAGACCGAGAACATGGAACACAAGCAAGTCATAAAGTTAAAAAAAATGGATATATGAAGAAATACATTTTGTCACTCAGTGAGGCAAAGTAATCATAAAAAAACACTAAATAGCTAATGACCCTAGGCATTGCAACAGACAGTTACACAAGATAAATAGTCATTTAATTAATTACAATAATGCTACAACAAGAACAGAATATATTGTTATTCCTCCACAGTGAACCACAACTATAATAGAAGCAATTTAAATAGATGTGTAAATATGGAAAAATCACATTCCTAAAATGTCAATACACATACACAATTGTAAACTTTGATTGACACATTTTTTGCACTGTATGTGTCTAAAGGATGTAAACTGTATATGTCTGGGGTGGGTTCAGGTGGTGGGGTGGCGGTATTAAACTGCATAGATTTACTGGCAGGTAACTCGCTCTGTTGCCATAGCAGCTGGATTCTGTGCATTCCACGGGCAGGTAGGTTCTAAACAGAGCGAGTGTGAGAGTGTTTACCCCAGACTTCCCTGACAGACAGGGCTCTGTTCAGCTCTCAAAACACACACACACACACACACACACACACACACACACACACACACATATGGACACACACACACACACACACACTGAGCTCTGCACTTCCAGCCCATGTTGACTCAGTGGGATTCCTCCATTGGTTTATTTAACATTCTGCGGTGCAGTAAGTGGCTGTGTCCAAGAGAAGCCTAGCGTGTGTGTGTGTGTGTGTGAGAGAGAGAGAGTCTGATCTTATGTGTGTGTGTGTGTGCGCGTGCGTGTGCGTGGTGAGTGTGAGTGTGTGCATACTTGGATGGTGTGAGTGAGCATATGGGCCTATTCGTATTTGCATAATTGTGTGTGTGCATTAAGTAGAAATGTATTTCACAGTTATTTCCACGATGATTTGCTTGTGCCAGTGTTTAATTACCTCACCAAAAAAACACAAAAACAAACATAAAAGTACTGTGCTGTTTACTTTTATTATGCGTATGAGAAAGAACTACGTGACATTATTCCACTCACTAGGTGTTCTGGTGGCTGACCAGGCTATCCTGTATTTGTTGCCGAGAAAGCACAAAGACGCACTGTTTAAAATCATTAGTGTGTTTTTCTTGACTATATGACCGCTGCCTGCCTACCTTGACGTGTTCTAGAACACGTGTGACGCGCGCCAGGCAGCGTGTGCGTGTGCACGTTGACAGTCTGTCAGGTGTGTCCCAGACGTTTGGCAGGACATCTGCATCAGTCGCCTGCCTCACACACGGGTAACGTACCAAGAATAGAGCGGAACCGCGCGGCCCTGGCCTGTGCTATTTCAACCTGTCCATGATCGACGTGGACGTGGATACTTACAATCAGGTCAGATGTTTAATGTCCACGCAGACAGAGCTGGTGGAATTAGCTTCTGGACCCGGGACAGCATGTCATCATTAGCTCAGTATAGAAACATAGAACAGAACCAGAGAAGACAACATATAACTCAATACATAAATAGACATGACACAACAAATGTAACTATTTAACTCTATAACTATTTAACTCTATAAAGTGCAGTGCATATTGTTTTGGAAATTTACATGGATGGCAATTCATCTGGATGGAAGAAGGTGTTGTGAATTTAGTATCCGTATTGTGGTGATGAAGAAGCTGTTTTTGAAGCGGGATGTTCAGGTGGATGTGGACTTCTGGGTATCTTCTTCTGGAGGGCAGCTGTTGGAAGAGGTGGTGGGCAGGGCGGGTCCAGGATCATCATCTTTGCCCTATTAACAGCATGTTTGAGGTGGAGTGATTCTATTGATGGAAGGGATGCAAGTCAGTGATTTGCCCTCAGTGTTCAAAACCAAGCTCCTGACGAGTTGTAATTCACCTGTGACACAGTGTTGTTTTACTGCTACTAAGCGAGTGCTTCAAAGCCATGTGCTCATGTGCTTCGCTGGTGTTCCTCTGTTGCAGCCCTGTGTGTTGAAGCCAGATGGCGCTGTGACACAGGTGAACAGCTCCCCTCTTTGTCTCCCCACACCTTTCGTTTTTGTCTGAGGTGAATGCTCCTTCCTTTTGTTTTTCTCTGGGATGACTCCTGTCCAGTGATCATTGTGAAATGTTTTAATACATTGTATTGTTTGTAGTTTGTGGTTTACAGTTGAATAGAGCTAGTTTGGGCCTTGCGCATGACCTAGTAAAACAAAGAAGTAGAAGAAATAAAAGTAATTCCTGAGCAAAGGCATAATGTGGCTGACCAATTATACTGATAATATGTATTACGGACTATCAATATAGTAGCCTATGTAATACATTTTATCATCCCATGCATGCTAGCGATTATATTGACAGTATCTATTCTATGACTATAATTATACTGTATTAAATATTTACCTCTATAATTAGCGGTAATTGTTGCAATTGTTTTATTGTCTACAGCAGTAAACCGTGTTTTCCACCCTATTTGCTATTCTTAACCATGACTGGAATATTGCATGAATTTTAAATAATATTTCTATGATCATGTGTTGTTCCAGTGTTACTGAGCCATTCCAGTGAGGCAACCAACCATTACTCGGGACACGGTTTTCTTTTTCTCATTTTCTGTTTCTGTTTTTCTCTTTCTCAATTTTTCCAGAGCACGGCCCAGGCAAAGGGAATCATACGATAACGCTCAGTAAACTGATATTTTAAAACAAATTAGCTTTTTATTGGATTAACATGTCATAAAATACTTCAATTCAGATGGACCTCTTCTAACATCCTGCATTCCACACAAAAACATGTCTATATTCATCGGATGTTTAGTGTTGAAGCCCAACAATCATGGCTCTAGAAGCCCCCCCGTCAGGAATATCTTAACCCTTTTGGAAAGTTCCGGGGCACCGTTACCAGGAATAATAGAAGGATGAGACATGTGTTGCACACGTGTTTCAAAGAGAAAAGAGAGCAATGGTTCAAAAAGAAAAAGCATTTTGGTAATTTATCTGATGTGTCTAATGTATAATGGATTTTCTTTTTTAACGGCTGTGTGCTATTTATGCAAGTCTTTTCAGGAAATCCACCCAATGGGCCTTCGGGTCATTTAATTATCTACAAACCGCCAATCTTTTTGCCAAAAGTCTCATTTGTCATTTTGATCAGTTGATCCAATCTGGTATAACTAATAGCAAACTCCTCCCCGCAGGGCCCTTTTTGTCAGCTGGTAGATTCCATTCGTTCTTTGGGTTTTAATTTGGTCTGGGTTCTTCCCATCAGGCTATGTGACTTGATCCTTGGGCTCCCAGCGATAGTAAATGAAGAGCGTAAAGGCAGGAAGTCCATGACAGACAGGGCTTAGCCCTCCAATAACATGTGGGCCAGTGGCCAGAGAGTGACCGCCGTGTGTGAGTCATGCCAGCGGAGGATTAGAGGGTCAGAGTGTGGATCTGTGGAATTATCTGAACCGTAGCGGAACAGCCATTCCCCGATAGTCACAGCTCCAGCAACATGGGGAAATAGATGGACTCCAACCACCTCCCAAATATATATATTTACTTCTCTCTTGTAATCAATGTTCACCCCAATCTAGGTGCTTCCAATTTATACTGAACCAAAACGTAATTGTGTTAATCCCTCCCCCTTTGTACATCCCACTCTCCAGCCGTGGCCATTAGACATGCGGTTTAAAAGGTTACGGCTATGTCCACTCCAGAGAGCGATGTATTCTCAACGGACTTTGGAGAGAATGAAGATTCTTTGATTATAAATTAATGAGGCTCTTTTTAGCATTAGATGAAAGTGGGAGCTAGGTAGGGCGGACTGATGAAAGGGGCTCGGCAGTAGTGGCTACTTTGTTTGAAGTGAGGCGCTTCACTACATTTGATGTGCACATATCAAAGCCGGCGAGCCCTCTGTCCACCGTTGTCCATGGGCATTTGATGAAAGACATTTCGGTGGTGCCCCGGTAGCTTGTCTCCTGGCGTAGAGACCATTTAAAGCTCCCCAAGGGCGTCTTAAAGAAGGTTAGGGCTAGAAAGACGGGTGTACAGCTTCCTTCCTTGGGTGTTTGTTTCAGTGCTGGTAATAGTGCACTCCTGGCCTCTTGTGTGTGTTGAGTACAGGACGAAGACAGCTGACCCCTGGGCAGACAGCTCAAGATGCAGCGGTCAAGGTTAACCTCGGTGTATCGCTTAAGACATCGTATTGGAACACACCGTGTGTGTGTCTGTGTCTGTGTTGAAAAATGTATCTGCGAGTGTGTGCGCGTGTCTGTGTGTGTGTGTGTGTGTGTGTGTGTGTGTGTGTGTGAATCTGTGTTTGACTTTCACTGTAGTTAAGAGCCTCTGGGACGACTCCTCTGTCACCCTTTAGAGGATGTTCTCACACTCTCAGGGCACACACATACACACACACACACACACACACACACATATTCACACACTCTCATGTCACACACACACACACACATACTCACACACTCTCATGTCACACACACACACACACACTGACTGTCTCCCTGCGTATTTAATTGCCTTCTTTTTGTTTTCCAGCAGCCCGAGCTTGAGAGGGAAAATGTTAAATTGAGGCAGGAATTGGAGGAGCTTCGCCGAGTCTCCCAACAACAAGCATGGTCTTTGTCCTCAGGGTATCTCCTCCCTGCGTCTGGCCGGCCATCCTGTGTTTGGAAACATCAAATCTGATTAGATTAAACTAGAAGAAGAGATCCACTTACGCTGGCTGTTCTGCCGAAGCACCGCGGAACAAACGGCCCGCTAGTGATCCTGGGGCCGGGGGAGAAACACGAGGAGGGGAGGGTCACCTGCTTAACGCCCAGGTGATGCAGCTGGAGGGATAGGGAGATACACACACAGGCACATGCATGCACATACACACACAGGCACATGAACGGGCACAGATGCACATACACACACACACACACACACACAGACACATACACACACACACACACACACACAATTACCTCGTTGTGTGTACAGAACTGTGATGTGTGCATGTTACACACAGCTCTGTTACCTGTGTGTGTGTGTGTGTGTGTGTGTGTGTGTGTGTGTGTGTGTGTGTGTGTGTGTGTGCGTGTGTGTGGTATTTTTCTGAGGAGCTTCTGCTCCTGGGTACCAGTAAATACTATTTTCTTCTGAGTATGTTGCAGGTACACAGTGAACTGATCCATGCTTTATTGGAAGCATGGTGCAAAACATTTATTCCCAGAGATCTTTTTGTGAGAAAGATGAAATATATTTATATCCATTTATTATGTAAACCTGCACTATGTTCACTCTAGTTTTACAGCAGCCATCAATTTTGTACCAAAGAATTCTCCAAATTGAATTTATGAGTGTCTAAAGAATTAAACCCATCCACCCACGGCAGAATATTTTTCTCAAAATCAATTTGGTCTGTGAAGGCAATAAAATCTAATTCTGAAAAAAAGTGAAGGCTGAAGTGTAAGAAGTTCCACAGTGCATTAGATTTCAATATTTATTACATTTAATATCAGAGTACGACCATATGTGCAGTTTCTCACTACACACACGTTTACAGAAGAAAATTGCACACAGACATATTTGCATTGTACACTCAGCAAACAATTGGTTGGATAAATATTTATTGAATATGTTGTGTCATTTCACCTGATGTGTGTTGCATGTATATGAATACTCTGCTGGGTTCTCTGTTTCTGCAGGAGGTCTTGTGTGGACCTAACCAGTGTGGTTGAGATGTGCGGGGATCCTCAGACATGGCTCCCCTGGTAATAAGGTTCAGTAGAACATGCAAATGAAAGCTAATGTACACAGACACATCTCCATGTGACCTTGGCCAGGGTTTAATAAAGTTTGATCCTCTATCTCATTTTGGATCAAAAGCAGTGGAGAATATAATTTGTACACAGAGCGTGAATCGAGGCCATATCCAGTTTGTCAGTGAATAGGTGTAGCTATCTGTCTGGCTTTGTGAATATCTGCATGTAATTAGATTAGATTCTTTTTGCTTGTAAGTTGAATTAATCAAGAAAAGAGTGGGTGTGTGTGTGTATGTCTGTACATTGGAGGTGGCGTGCATGCCTGTGTGTGGGCATGCGTGCCTGTGTGTGTGTGTGTGTGTGCGTGCCTGTGCGTGCGTGTGTGCGTGCGTGCCTGTGTGTGTGTGCGCACATGCGTGTGAAGGAAATGAAAGAATGAGTGATGTAACATAAGTTCTTCTCAGATAATAACACGCCACAGTGATAGAGGGGACTAATAGGACTTCATAGATGATCCTTTCCGTCACACTGTAACACATTAAACGCACACACACACACACACACACACACACACACACACACACATGCACACACACACACACACACTTTCTCTCTCT
>OMNO01066449.1:0-19841 GCA_900303215.1 Trachyrincus scabrus | reverse complement strand
TAAAAAATCACTTTACCAACTCTAGCAGCTGGTCTGTCAGCAGGTTGAATGAGCTTTTCTAAAGTAAACCAATTAGAAATATTTAGAAACGGGGCACAGGTAACGGCAAATATATATGAATTTCAAATCGTATACAAAATATTTAATTCTCACGAGTGGCGGCCGCCTTGGCTTTGGCAGGAGCATTGGGAGCCACAGCGGTCTCCCGCCCTTGACGTGCTGCAACTGGGTCATAATCCTTCTGATCGTAGTTTGCGTCAAAAAACTTCTTGAACCACTGCACAAACTCAAAGTTGTCCTGGAACTTCCCTTTAATCAGTTTGTCAACAGGAATTGTCTTCGAAAGTGGGTTTAAAAGATCCAAGAATTAAAATACCCGTTCAGCTTTTAATGGTTAATAATTGGCTATAAAAGGCTGAACGCTTACCTTGTCAACTCCAGCCTTGTTAAAACTGTTTTGTAAAATTTTAAAATTATGTATGTATTCGTGTTCCAGTTTGGCATTGAATTTAACCTTCTTCAGGAGGAGGCATCCAGTGAACAGCACATCCATGAATTGGCAATATGCTGCACCTGTATGGCAAGTCAGCACATGATTATTATGCACAAACATAACATAACATCCAGTGCAGTGCGACCCGTGGACCAGACACATAATAATAAAATAAGACATTTTCGCACCTGTACACAGATGCTCGATCTTGGAGTACTTCAGCTGCAGAGACCCGTTGACCCAGGACAGCATGTCATTGCGACTCAAGTTGTCGCTGCTCACAGACGTGGAGTGGACGTTCACGGCCATCTGCTTCTCCACAGGTCATGGAAAGGGACAAGGTGTGGGGAAAACAAATACAATTCAGGATATAAATACAATTCAGGATATAAGTACAACTCAGGATGCCGCCGGCATTTAGGCCAAATAAAAGTATATTCCCTACAGTGTGTGACACTGACACACACTGGCTCCTCATCGGAGTGCGACGATAAGCCGAGTCAAATGCGTTGTGTTAATTTAAAAAAATAAAATTATATATATATATACATATTAATGAACGTTGGTCAACGTTGGATACGACGAGCTAACGGAGTAGCTACTTCCTATGCTATTACTTGGTTCCGTAAACAATGAAGATATTCTTGTACTTACTCGCTTCAACGTCAACTATGTTGCTGTGGCTCCAGAAGCTGATAAAAGTACCGATCGGCAGCAACTTATATCACACTAAGGGAGAGACAGCGTGAGGAGAGTCAGGTGAGTTGAAACTTGTGGTCCGTCGTCTTACTCAGTACGGAGGTAATTAATTAAACAACCTGTTGGGGGGATGCTCAAATTGTTTAAATAGACGAGTAGCACGTGGGTCGGAAGAGGACAGAGGATCATGAATTGTGGCGTTATCCCGGTCTACCGCAACACGATTTCCGTTCTCTTGCTTCCTATGAGAGCTGTGGACGGTCCCCGGGGCGACAAGAATAAGAACGTGACAAGAATAACAACAACGACAAGGAGAATAAACAATGGAGTTTTTATTTTAAATTTGACAAAGCAATATCCGAAACATGTAACGGAAACGTTATTCCTGTATCAGATTCCTTTTCCCATTCCTGTGCCCTCTTGCCGCTAAACCCATGTTAACTGAAAGTCCCGCCCTCTCTCTCGCCAATAACGCTCATTTGGAGCATCCCGTCCCAGGCGTTCGGGCCCACCTCATAATATCTCATAACCTCATAACCTACATAATATCAATACATATTATGTTATATACAAAATATCAATACATATTTTATATGTTATGTACATAATATCAATACATATTATATGTTATGTAAATAATATCAATACATATTTGTATTTTATATAAATCAGCCTATGGGTAAAATTCATAGGTCTGATAAAAGGTAATTAAGAAAGACTTTGTTACAATTCATATACTATTGAATTGTAACCTAATGACAAGCTTTATTCTTGCTTATGAGTCACTTTCAACCCATAGTAGGGTACCGATTACGTGTGGTGGCTTTTTCCCCATGCTGTCAAGCCAGCAGAATTAAGAACCTTTCCCTGTTATAGCCTATGGGCCAAATTCATAGGTCTGATAAAAGGGCATTAAAAAAAGACTATTACAATTCATATAGGAAACGATAGAGCAAGGTCTCTTCTTGCATATACAAGTCTCTCATATACAACTTCTGAACAGGAAGTTATATATGAGCTTTGTGTGGAACTATGAGGCATGCTATCGTATCCTGATCGTATTGTCCCTTCTGGCGTACACAATTTCACTTCCTTCTCCAAGCTCGGGACCCGGAAAGGGGCCGACGGAGGAGGTGGGCCCGAGCCTGGAGCTCTGCAGCAAGACCCTTCTCAAAACAGGGGGCTCAAAGTCCACCATAAACTATTTAGCATACTACCAACTACCTACAGCCACCATATATGGTGTTTTGACATTAAAATGAACCACAAGCACAAGTCATGATGAAATTACACTAAGAGTTTATTCATAAAGGCCAACATGAACATTCCACTGCATTTCACACGTTTACACGTTATTTCCACTTCTAGCTAGTGACAAAACAGAGGTCTGTCGACCATGCTATCGACTCGACAACACTGTTGGAATGTCACGTGCTGTGTTATAATTGGTCCACTTGTGCCCTTTATAGTGCATTATGGATGCCACCATTTTGTAGTGTTTGAAATGTGGGTGTACAAATTTGGTTCCCTATAGAGTGCACTATATAATACCCATAATACCCATAATGCACCGTAAAATAAGTGTACAACTGATGCACACTTATTTATAGCAGATTCATCCAATAGCGATGACCCGGGCGCATATGGGTTCTTTATGTAAATTAGCTGTCACAGTGTCGCATAATATGGCATCAGAATGCATCATGGGATTTTTTGTTGGACTCAAGAGAGTTGTACTTTAAAATCCTAAACCAACGTATTTTTACCGTAATCTAGGCTAATGAAAACTGTGGCAGTTTCAAACACAACAATGTCTCCCCATAATGACAAATAATTTCATGATTAATTACTAAACAATGACTACCAACATAATTAACATTCCAATGCTCCCAAAATGGCGGCGGTCATTGCGATGTGACATCGCGATGTACAAGCCCTATTAGTGTCGGAATTCCCCATATACTAATTCCCTAAATAGTGTACTGTATAGTGTTCACTATGTAGGGAATAGGGAATGAGGGAACAAGTGAGCTAAATCCAACACAGCCATAGTGTGAAAGGTATAGCGTATAGCACCATGGGGTTATAAAAAACTAAACTTCAGTAAGTTCTCAGGTGATCTGGTCTGCTGGTGTTCTCTTAATGACAAAAAACAACATACTGTCCATATTAACAAACTGACATCATTCGGAAAAAACTGAGTAAAAATCTAAAACACAAAGTGGGCCTAATTTGTAAAAATAAACCAAAGAAGAATAAACATTATTATTAAAAATGCTCATCAATCTTAACAGTATCAATACAAAAAATAGTAAACCACCAACACAATTTAAAAAATGTTTAGAAAATGCAAACCTGACTAAAGAAATTTGGCATATTTGCTACTGGAGAACATAAAAGTCCACAGCACCTTAATTAACCTGAAGATTAAGTTAAGTTATAAAGAGGAACTGTGTAAGATTGTTAGTTACAAGATGACGACAGAGGAGTAAACAAAGTTTTTACATGAGTTAGTGGAGGCTTTTATTCAAAAGCTAATTAAGAGTGAATTATTTTAGATACCTAATGTCTATGTTATGTTAGTAGTACAGTATAAATCTTACACAACACCCCTTTAATATGTTCTCATGAGATTACAACATAGACCTAACTCCTAATCCTAACTTGAAAACCAGTTCACCACTTTCTTCATTCAATTAAATACAGGTAAGAAAACCAAATGTTGTAGCATTACAGATTGAGAGATTGAGGTAGACTTATGTGTTAGTTTTCAGTCATCACAGCACCATTGCTTAAATAAATAAGCATCCTCCATAATCAATCAATTTTTCTTTTTTTAAAATCGGCTTTTTGTCAAATTGGTCACATAAGAAACAACAATAAAATAAGTCACAAACAAGCATTTCAATGTGAATAATCAATTAAAAGAAAATGTCTGTGTGGATCACCAAAAAACCCAACGCAGGATAGAACCGTAGTGATGCAGATGCAGCTTACTGTCCTGATTCACATTCAAAATAGTCCTTGAGCGGGGCGAACAGGTGACGGATGACCGGGACACTCCAGGAGCGACCCAGGACCTTCTGCCGCTGGCATCGGCCCATGTTGTTCACGTCTGTGTAGTGTTTGGGGAAACCAAAGATTCTGCGACAGAACAAACAAAACAAAAGAAACATGACATAACAAACCCGCTGAGAGAATACGCATCCAAATCCTCTCGCCGCTGAAAGCAGAAATGCTGTGTTGTGGTTCAAGTGGAAGCCTCTGGTTTTTATTGTTGGTGGGACCGAGAAAGACTTACTGTTCCATTTCAGTACACCACAGGTAGTCCTCTTTCCCATTCATGCTGACGGGAAGAGGTCCCATCTTCCCTTGCCTTATGGAGTTGCTTTTGGTTGTAATGGTGCGGACCTTCTCAAACTACAGGAAGAGTGACGGACAAATGGGGAGTTTTCAGAATTCGATATTTTCGAGAAACGTTGTAAACCGCGTATAAATGAATTAACCCACGTCCAATTTTTTACCTTTGCCATGCGTCCCGCCTCCAAGCAATCCTGGAGGCCCACTTTGCCATCTGGAGATGTTGCAAGAGGCCTAAAGAAATAAAGAAAGAATGAGACAGACACAGAATGTTGTTGTTGTTGTGTATTAGACATTATTAGTCTTTATGTCCTTATATGTCTGCAATTGCCAACGGTAACTGGACTCCCTACAACGTTTCACTTCCACTTTTATATCAATTTGATATGAAATAATTGTTTTCATATCTACCTATTCATGCCAGGGAGGTTTCCCCAAAAATAGCGAGCTCTGTGGGCAGGACTGACTTTCACTGCGTCAATAAGAATGGGGTTACACTGGAAAACAGAAGGAGACAAAAAAAAAACGCTCATAAATACATGCAACTCATAACAATCTATTGCCTGAGATCAAATATTGACAACGCTGGGCAAGCACCCCACGAAAACTCACCTCGAGGAATCTGCAGATGTCTGACTTGTCATTGGCACTCATGAACACCACATTCTCAAACAACCAGAAGAATGGCCGGCTGTCGTCCTCTTTCGGCCTCATCATGGTCAACATGCGATAGAACTCAAAAAACAGCCTGCCGGTGCCCTCTGTGAGGAGTAAGGCACAATTAAAATTCAAACATGATGCTATTTTTCGCCAAACTTGACGGATATTCATAATCTATTGACTGCACAATAAAATAAACCGGGATAAACTTCTTGGCAATGCCGATAAGATATCCCAGCAGATATCCCAGCATTCCTAATTAGTTTTGTTCAGTCCAATACATTTTAATTGCATTGTTGTTGTTAAAACCAGGACAACATTCAGGCTAAATCAATCTATAAGAAGGTAGCTAGTTAGATATAACCTGTTACATTTGAATAGTGCTTATGTTCACCCTTATTTTTCCCTTTAATTTCCCCTGAACTAGACGCATGGCAAATTCTTACCAAACAATCCTTTTCGAAGAGGGTTCACCATGGACAGATCATTACAAGGACTGCCCCCAATCAACAGGTCAAATGGACCCCATTCGGCAATCTGGGAGAAAGCAGAGGTAAATGTTTGGTGGGTGGTTAAAAAATAGTTAGTATCGGCAGGAAAAATAAAGATTGAGATTCATCTTGTCACAAATAAATCTGTAACACATACTGTAGCCTCAATAATTAACCAACCAAACATGGTATGACTGTGACATTGAAATCTGGAAATGGTGCTCACATGTTTCCTGGTTATTGTTCGCACGTCGTTGACATATTCAAGCTTCCCCTCGTGTTTGACCATGCCCACGGCGATCGAGTCGTCGCATATCTCTGAAGCGATGTAGCGCTCGACTTTGATGCCCAGCTCTTTGAGCACAAGGTAACCTGCAGTAGCAAAAAAACGGTTAAAATATATATATATATAGCATTACATTGTACGTCCCTGTGAATGCTCTATTCAAATTCAGTGTTGAATTGACGACTATGCAAGAAGGAGAAACCAACCTGTAGCAATGCCATCAAAGAGGGACAGCACCTTGATGGGTCTCCGCTGATCAGCAGAGATAGAAGGGTACACTCTGTGGGGTTCCTGGGGTAAAACATTGATCCAATCACATTGTCAACGTCTGTCTGGCCTCTTAGCCAATTCAGACCGCTTGCACAGATTGTTTCAAGTGAATCGTTGGCTTCCCACTAATGACAATTACACTACCAGGCTTCGGTACTTTTAATTCAATCAATGTGCCATAATCCACAAGTCACAAGCTTTCAAGGCTCACCCGGGAATGGGGAAATAACAACAAAATGTTACTATGAGTGTGAACATGAACATGCCAGTGGCACTGGCGTGTGTGGGCGTGTCTCTTGTTTTCCCTCTGGCTTCCACACAGGTACCATCTTCTTCTTTTAAATATAAAGGCAGCCTAGAATGCCGTCAGGCGCACTGCTGCCACCCACAGGTTTGGAGGTCAATACTATTTAGGGCACCCCACAGGTACCGCCCCTCCTTTGTTCCTGATTGGGTGACCAGACCTCCAGTCAATCAGCTTGTTTATAAAAGGCCACACCCATCCAGAAAATCCTTTGTTTTTCTTAGCTTTTCTTATCATTTCTTATCATTTCTTTTTCTTAGCTGTGTGTGCGAAGCTGTCCCCTTCTTCCCAGGGAAGGGGCTCGGTGAGCTGGAATGCCCTGTGCACTTCACACACGTGGTTAACCTTTGTCTAGAAACACTAGGTATGTATGTTTTGTTTTACCGTTGCTAGCTTGGCCAGTCAGGGTTTTGGTTATGTTCTTTTATGGAAGCCTTTGGCTCCACTATCGGTGCCCTTCCTCATCTCTTTTGTGTTTCCCACAATAAATCTACTTTTGACTTTTTCCAGTTGTGTCTCCTCAATGTGTTCCACCTCTGGTTGTCGTGTTAGTTAGTGGTTGACGGAAACGTAACGGCGGGCATCACTTACGAACGCCAGTGCACTGTTGTTGACAAAGAACTCCTGGACCTTCAGACTCCAGTCTGATCTCAGCTTCAGCTTTCCGCTGAGCTCGGACGGCTTGCACATGTAGCAGCTCCATGGGTCGATGTCCTTCAGCTTGTCGAAGGTTCCCTGGCCCACCAGGATGTCGATGCAGTCCTTGCAGAAGCATCTGAGGAATAAGGAGACGCCCAAGAAGATCTGTCAGTAATACAGAATGATCAAGTCTGAAGGTACAACATTCAGGGAAGGTGTTGAACTCTATCCAAGTGAGAGTGATGTTAAGTGGCTAGAACACAAGGGCTTACATCAATACAATACATACCTGCAGCAGCTGGCATTGCTGCAGAGAATCACCTCGAGGCCGGCACAGCAAACTGTGCAGTATGACTGATAACCATCTTCGTCATAGCGATAAAGCGTCTCGACAAAGTTTTCCTGTAAACAATTATTTTAATATTATTTGTTAATACAATAACACCAACAGTGTTTGTTATGGAAAATGTACCATGTAGGGTTTACATTAGATAACAGTGATAGGGGCTGGTTAAGGTCGACTGAATAAATAAATAATATACATGACGGGATATTGGATTACCTTGCACTTCAAACAAAGACTGCCTACAAACAGCGGATGGAAGATTTCAGTCTCAGGTGATCCACACGACAAACAGAAGTCTGAAATAAAAAGATGACGTTTTTTCCAGATACATGGACGCCTCGGGGCTTACGTCAATAGATTGTGTCAGCAGCTCAAGCATACCTTCAATCTTTTTGCCCTTGTCGTCAATTTCTTGTATCATTGATTCTGTAAAGTAAAATGAATCACAATCTTGAAAAGCTAATAATAGTTACACAAATGTGCTGCTATATATGTGCAGAAAAGGCTCTAGGGCTTCTAAAGGACCACTACTTACCTCTATTGTAGGTGACTACCAGTAAATTCGCTTTTGCTTTGTTAACATATTTCCTTTTTGCTGGCGGATTGTAGTCTGCACTGTCTGAATGATCTGCCCTTATATCTGTAGAAAGAAAAAGAACCATTATAGATATAGATATATTGCATAAAATATCCAGTACAGGGTACACATCCAGTACAAGGTACACCTCCAGTATGAGACACACATCCAGTATGAGACACATCCAGTACAAAACACACATCCAGTATGAAACACAATCCAGTAAGAGACACACATCCAGTATGAGACACACATCCAGTATGAGACACACATCCAGTACGAGACACACATCCAGTATAAGACACACATCCAGTACGAGACACACATCCAGTACGAGACACACATCCAGTAGACGGTACACATCCAGTACGAGACACACATCCAGTAAACGGTACACATCCAGTATGAGACACACATCCAGTACGAGACACACATCCAGTATGAGACACACATCCAGTAAACGGTACACATCCAGTATGAGACACATGCAGTACGAGACACACATCCAGTACACGGTACACATCCAGTACGAGACACACATCCAGTATGAGACACACATCCAGTAGACGGCACACATCCAGTATGAGACACACATCCAGTAGACGGTACACATCCAGTACGAGACACACATCCAGTAGACGGTACACATCCAGTACGAGACACAGATCCAGTATGAGACACACATCCAGTAGACGGTACACATCCAGTACGAGACACACATCCAGTAGACGGTACACATACTGCCAGAGGGAGCGAACCCATCAGGCCCCGTTGGCAGGAATCCTCCGTGAGCCCAGTCCAGCATCAACTTGAGCTCTTCTGCTTTGTTCCCCTCTGCTGCTGCAAATGACTTCCTGCAGCGCTCGCTGGCCAGCTGACAGAGGAGTGGATGGTGTGGTCAAGGTATTGCTGTGTTTCAGTAACATTCAGTGTATAATATGTCGACAAATGTGTTAATATGATCAATAACAACTTCCATCTCTCCACACTTCATTTGCCTGATGTTTGTATTTACACAAAAGATAGGGTTATCGATAAATAGAAATGAACCAATAAATAACCAATACATTATTATTACTATTATTTTGCCAAAATGTATTCAGTGTCATTCTGAAGGGGGTGGACACAATCCTAAAAAGAAGATACAAATGGACGAATATTTATAATCCCGTTAACGGGGAGCTTCGGCATCTTACCTCGATAATCTGGTAGATGGCGTTCGTGTACGTGGGCAGGCTGGCGTAGGAATTTTTGCAGAAGCACCGAGTGAAGGTACGAAATGGCAAAAGCCCTTCAGAGTAGATCTGCAACACAAAACAACGACATACGCGTGTTGATCCACGTCGAGCTGACGAGAAACCGGAAACACAGAGTCGAGGTCCCTCGTACCTCAGAGAACATCCCATCTCCAAACCACTCCACGCGTCGGATCCCGGGCGGCGCCGACTTGGTCTTCCAGGGCACGACCATCCCGGGCCACAGGGAGAAACCCTTCAGCTTCCCCCACACCAACTCCCCGGCCAGGAAGCCCTTCCCATCCTGCCGAAGGCAAGAAAGAACCATTCAATCCTGTTTCCAATCCGATCAATTACGACCATGCCCACCTTTTTAAATCGATTTTTTTCATGTTAAGATCTAGGCTGATGAGAGATCTAAACGTGTATGTTTAATAACGGTAAAGTAATAAGTAAGTACATTTGTGTCATGTCAAACTTCCCAGCAACCCTTCACGTCAGGTTCAAGTTTAGCTTTTAGGTCTGCGTGTGCATGTTGCATTACAAAAATAAAACTGTAATTCTACATCTAAAAACATGAATACGTTTAAATCGATTTGCTATGTCTATACTTTCCCCACGTTAATTCAACCTGCAAGTTGCTCTTTAACTGACTATCAATCCATCCTTAACTGTATGTTTCAATTTAGATGGCATTCTTACAATGCGTTTATCACATACATAACTGTCTTATCTGTCTTACCTGATAACCTTGGACCCGTCTCACACTTCGCGGGCTTGGTGTAATCTTACTGGATGGTGAAGAGTCTTTTCCCTGAACGCCCACCACAGTGACAGCAATAACAGGTGGAAATCATTTGAGTTGAAGAGCATACAGTAACCCATCACATTTTACACATACATGACCCTAAAAGACCAAATCCCTTTCTCTCCATGGCTATGTTTGTTTTGAGTGAAATCAGGCACCCAGTGAAAGAGATGTTTGTGAGGTTTCATTCACACCTGTCCCATCAGGTAAGGCAACCAGGTGATAAGAGCCATAACCAGCTTTATTCACACCTGTCCCATCAGGTAAGGGAACCAGGTGATAAGACCCATAACCAGCTTTATTCACACCTGTCCCATCAGGTAAGGCAACCAGGTGATAAGACCCATAACCAGCTTTATTCACACCTGTCCCATCAGGTAAGGCAACCAGGTGATAAGACCCATAACCAGCTTTATTCACACCTGTCCCATCAGGTAAGGCAACCAGGTGATAAGACACGTAAACAGCCTGGAACTGGAATGTTAATAATTTGGAAGCAAAACATATATCTTTCTGTGATGCCTATTTGTTTTATATGGTAATACTATGCATATGAATTTAGACTTAAGCAACGAAATAGTGTGCCAATGTGAATAAAGCCAATTTGAGTTTGTATTAAAGGAAAACCGCGATGTTACCTAGTAACCTCTAGCTGCCAGTAACTGCGTTCCCGTATTTACATCACCTACATTTTCAAAACTTGCAAACTGCGCATTCAAGTCGAGATTTCGACCAAGATCAATCCATAGCATTACATCACCGTTCATCTAGAATAAGTAGTTTCAGGGTCTGTTAGAAGGCTAAATTGTCTGAAATAATAATAATAATATTAATTAACCCCTTTGTCCCATATAACGAATAGAGGGGAAACTTAATGAAGTGAACGTATAGCATACATAAAAATGCTTCCATGTGAATATATTTGAGGGTGCTGAAGGTGGATTGGTCTGGTAGTATACGTGAGTACACCTACCAACTCATCATCAGACTCCCGTCCCTCGGGGCTGTCCTTATCAAGACCTACCGGCTTGGCCCAGGTGCCCCGGTCAGCCTGAAACACTGCACGGGACTGGGGCTTCTGCCGTAGACTGGCTTCCCAGCCATAACCTCCCCTAATGGGCCCCTGAGAGACAATACACTCTCATTACACACACACACACACATCATGCCCATGCAAGTGTAGTGTACATCTGAAGAATGCTCTCTCAAGCCTGCCTTTCTGATAGGCTCCCCTGTGACCTTGCACACACATACACACACACACACACACACACACAAATTGCGACATATTGTCTCACGGTGCAATTCACTATAATGGCCCTTGCAGAAAAAAATGTGTTTCAGAGGATGTTAGTTATCATTGCCAAGTGTAAAGACAGGAATGAAAAGTAAAAGTAGAAGAGATTAGAAATATCCCAGATTTAGGGTTTAGTGTGACATCAAACATGCAGAGCGTTACCGTGTATTCATAACTGGACAACAAAGACACACACATGTCTTACCTCATGATTGGAGCAGAATCCATCTCTGTCACCGCCACTATTTGGTTCTTAGAAGACAAAAACAAACGAGACAACATTCTCAATATTCTGCATTGGGGATGTTATCTACTGATAAGACTTAAACATTATTTACTGCATTGTATCTCAGCTACACTGTTCATTAGGTGATATTAAATGCTCTAATAACATCAACAATCACTTTACTGAACAAATCTCATCAGAATCATTCATATTTATGAAGGTTCAAGCAAAGTTTGAAACAAAAGATACATCTCTGGCATTTTAGTGGTGTACCACATTCTGTATTCATCAATCCAGCTCTCGTCAGGTTGAATTCAATGAAATGATGTGACAAATCTTATTTCAATGATCTCAATATATCTTTCTTACGGATTAGCTTCCTCAGGAGAACTGTGCATGGCTTTACTGTCCCATTAAGGTAATTCACTGGTAGAAGAAAAGAAAAAACACATTGTTGGATTAATTTTGAATAATTATTATTGCCCGTGTAATAAAAGCAATCAATGATCAGAATCTTATTTTCTGTGTACAAT
The DNA here is from genome assembly GCA_900303215.1 of Trachyrincus scabrus. Classification (NCBI taxonomy): domain Eukaryota; kingdom Metazoa; phylum Chordata; class Actinopteri; order Gadiformes; family Macrouridae; genus Trachyrincus; species Trachyrincus scabrus. The sequence goes on along the minus strand of OMNO01066449.1, from coordinate 7,617 downwards.
TGAATCATGTTAAGCAGGGTTATCTTTTAAAATAGCCATTGCTTTAATAATTCTAATCTATGGATTGTAATGATACAGAGAACATTTACAATTATTTTGATTGGTAGGATGTAGTTTCATTATAGTCCAGCTAAACAAAAGCATTAGTTACTACTTACTTTTATTTAAATCTGCATTAAATAAAAAAATGTGTATTGCACTTGTTGAACTGAATTGAACAAGATTATTAGGTTATGTAGGACCAAAGAATAAACCCAAACCACGATAAACCAGAATAGAGCTACACCATTAAAAAACCCATTTAGTCCATTACACCATATTACTAATCAGAATAAAGAACCAGATCATATACAGAGGCAATGGCAGATTTAGTCCCTGAATTCACCTGATACACTGCGACCATCTGCCTTCTTTTTGCAATTCTGGTCGGGGGAATCCCTGCTGCCACTGGAGCCATCAGAAACAGCCTTGCGCAAAATCTCCCCCTTGATCGAATCCTTTCTGTCTTCCGAAAACAATACGGCATCTCCGCTCGCAACGGCCTAAGACAAGAAGCATGGCACACATGTCCATAAATAAACACATGAAACTCATTGACAGAAACGTGCGATTGGAATTACATTGACATTCACGCACCTGAGCGTAGACTCTCTGGGCCTCGAGTGGAGGACAGGGGAAGCACAAGAGGCTCAAGACAAGTTTCCTGAGGGTGGAGGTTGAGCCCCCGTCTTTGAGCACGCCGGCCCAGTGCTGCTCCAGAGAGACGGTTGCTGAATCTCTGTTTTCTCCGGCCTCGCCCTGCTCTTCTCCGACCTGCTGGTACTCCAGGAACTCTTTTGTGAGCTGACTCGCCTCTTCGGGAGTGCTGCAGACGCCCAGCTTCTTTCCGAGTTCTTCCACGGCCGTGTCTGTCACCTTGAGTCTGCTCTGGGGGTTCAGGAGCTGTGCCATGCTTCTCAGGATCCCGTCACTTAGGGGCAGCTCCTTTGCAATGCAACCCGTGAGCGTCACGTAGAATGACGTCACCTCCTTCTCGTTCGGCAGGTCCTCCGAGGCTGAACCGTCAACATTAAGGTTGGCTCCTGACAGGTGAAACTCATTGTTTGTTAAGACACAGGTATCACGCTCCTCAAGGAAGCGTGCCACAGCCTGCGGATTAAGGAAGCGGGAGGCATAGGTGTGCAGCAAGCTGCTGGCTTCTTGTAAGATGAGCACCAGGTCCACTCTTGCATGTTCTTCATGTGTCTGTAGATGCTTTTGGAAAGCCTCAAGGGGCTTCAGGGCCAGGGCCAGGAACCTAAAAGTTGTCTTGAGGTTTGCATCCTGCAGCTTGACACAGATTGGCTGGACTTTGTCATTGTCCTTATTGCAAGAACTGAAGAATGAAACCAGATCTGGCCACATTTCCAGCACTTTCCTGACTAATTCACTAAAGTTAAGGCAGTTTGTGCTAGGGCAAAATGGTGTACTGTCAGGATTGCTTATAGATACAAACAGAGCATTTAAACATTCATTATCTGAGGAGGTGGACTTGTAGTAGGCATGGAGGTCTGAAATGATCTCCAGAACAGGACCGGAGAGCGCCGTGACTGCGGCATGGCAAGCAGCATCCGCCACCTTATACAGCGCTCCGAAGGCGACTACGTTTGGGTTCAGCTCCCTAAGCTGTGAGCAGATCTGCTCTGAAGAAGAACCGTCGCCGTCCACGTAAACCGCAGACAGATTCATCAGGGGAAGGTCGAATCTCTTCAAAGTCTCCACCACAGCGGCTCCTTCTCCCGCCTCCTTTGCCTGTTCCCCCGTCTCTTCGGCAGGAGAGGGAAGAACGTCCAGAAGCCTGATACGGTGGGCAGAGGATTTCACGTCGAAAAAGCCGACGAGAACCACAGAGACGGTGACAGCCTCGAGTGTCACCCCGCCATACACGTACAAGCAGTAAGGTGCTTGTTGGCAAATAGAGAGAATGTCATTTGGATACTGTAATCCCAGCATATAACATGCAAAGTCACGAGACGCCCGATCCCCTCCAGAGCCAGACGAACAGTATTTGTTTATGAACTGCACGGCAGCATCGCTGCAGGGCAGGGACTTTGGCGTTTGACTTTGTTGTCGCTCGCCCCGTGTGAGCATTTTGGCATTTGTCTTGTGTTTGTTTGTGGCAAAGTGTCGGTTAAGATCCAGGAGGCCTTTGCGATATGTGAACATGTCTGTGCCACACACACTGCAGTAAACATACAGCTCTCCGCGGGTGCTAGGCTCGGCCCAATTGTACACGTTCTTCCATTTCGTAGTGTAGGGGAAATTTTGGCGGCCCGCATTTTCTTCCGAATCAGATTCCAGTCTCCAGCTCGCTGCCGAGTGAAAAGTAACAATAAAAACATGAAAAACATGAAAAATAAATGACAAAAATAAAGCACCACACTATGTGTTTCTATTCACCAGCTTCCTCAATTAAACAACCAACAGCAACCACAATTCTGCTCACAACCGATGCTTATCTGGTGTCATAAACTTTATAGACTCCTACTGCTCGGGTTCTTACAATTAATTTGACCATCCTACTTTTTAGATCTAGTACAGCACATGCACGAGACGTTATGCATGGTGACCAAATGAATGAGATGGGTAGAATCTATTGAGCTACAAGGCTACTCTGTGACTTGGTTTAACTAAAGTTAAAGTCTGTGGCACCGAAGGCAATAAATCTATCTTCTGTTCACGTTGTAGTTTTATTTGGGAGGTCAAGAACTCCAAAATATAGTGTAAATGTGTTGCAACAAAGGATTTTCTGGGTATAACATGACATATAACACACCTCTCTTGGGAGAACTCAGCAGGAGTGGGGTGGGGGAGATCTCTTGACCAGCCCGGGCTTTGACTGGGTCATAGTTCATGTTTTTTACGTTTTCTGTAAAAAACCTTCTGAACCACTTCAAGAGGGCAAAGTTGGATTTGAATGACCCGGCAACCAGTTCTCCAACTGGAATTATCTGAAAGCAAGTATACAGTATACAATGTTAGAGACTGCTACAATTTGTTTATTACCCAACTAGAAGAGCAAAAACTCTTTGGCTGGTTCTGATTGGAACCAGCCAACCATTCTTTATAAACCATACACTGCACACAAGCAAGGGCCATCTCTGATATTGGTGATCAGTCCAAATGACACTGGTATTGTCCTTTAAACCCAAGCAAGCGGCAAGGAAATTAATTAAGTACTAACCTTGATGATGTCCCTCTTAGCAAATGCTTCTTTAAGCAGATCGTAGTTGTGCTTAAACTCCTCCTCATGCTTTGCCTGGAATTTCACTTGACTCATGTCCACTGACCCGGGGCACAGCCAGTCCATGATCTGACAGTGAGTTGCACCTAAACAAAACACACCGACGTTGAGGGTTGAGATGGCGCTTCCGACGTATAGAGAGAAAAACGTATTGTTATCATTCGATGGGCTGTACCTGAACTCGTCTGCGACACATGATTGAAGTTAACTTGTAGCGTGTTATTCAGCCAGCTCAGCAAGTTATAGCGGCTGCATTTTTCATTTTGGTCATCGGGAGGCACAATGATATCGGTTGCCATCTTGCAGCTTGCTGTAAAAAAAGATGATACAGTCGCACTGATAAAAGTCAATGCCATTGAATATTCGATTTCTAAATTCACATTCAATATTAGTCTATAGCAAAGAGTTGTGTCTTCTGTATGTTAAATGTTTGTTGTATGTGTTGCGTACTCATGCAATCAAAGAAAAAAATATATTGTTACACCCTTAATAGTTTACACTCGCATCACATATGTATACAGAACTATACTGTGTTACTAATACATTAAGTATACATACTAGAAACACAGCAGAGCAATTTATGTCGGTGTGTTTTACTTGTTGCAAGGCAAGCATTACACACACATAAAACTGGGTGTGGGGAAGGGGCCTGCCATGATGGGACAGTGGATGTGTTCTCCTAATCTCCTCTTGCCTTAACTCAGAAGGGGAGACCGGGGCTTACTATGTGGCATTAGTAGGAAGCTAACACCAAATCTGTGTTCATCCATTTCATTTAGTAGGCTATGTTGAGGGATCGCGGAGAGAATGGTGGGCAAAAGCGCGATGCAAAGCCTTTGACATGCTGCTACACTTTCTCTCCTCGAGTCAGCCACGCTGCTGTTCCTCCTCCCCCTTTTTCAATGTAAAGAACAAGTCTCGCGGGTTGATGTTTTGCCGCGAATGCAATGTGCATACATTTCCGTCCCGACCCAGTTAGATAACAATAAGAGATTTACTAGAAACATTATTTTGTTTTTGTTTCCCCAATACTTAAATGACCGCTCACGTACTCTCACCCACCCGGCATCTTATTCTGCACTGAGCGCTTGAACGCAACCATTGCGGGTTATAATGGGCTACTAAACTGCTAACAAATGTAGACTGACATTAATGGTCGTTTATTTGGTGTGTATTTTATATTTGGAAAAAAAATACTTAGTTCTTAACTATACACAACGATCGTTACGCGCGCGTTGTTTGTAAATAAGGCAATGCACTACTCGCGTTTTGTTGTGTAATAACAAAGAAACTACCGCCGCACAGAGTCCCGTACTGAGCATCGCCCCTTGTTCTCAGAAAACACAACTTAACCCCCGGGAACGAGACTCTATTCACTGGGGGGGGGATAGTTTCGCTAAAAAAATATACCCTAAAGAAACATATCGCTCGAGTTAAGTTATAGCAATTGGCTGCTTTTACAAAGAGCTAAAGATATCACGACATTAATTTTTTTTAAAAATAAAACCCCGGCTGGTTTTATTAAATACACAAAGCGCACTCACCTCCCCCCCCTGGTCTCAGGAGCTGTCCCCTTCAGGAATGAACCCTCTCGCCCGATCCGCGAGCCGGTCTCCCTCTACAACCAGACCCTCCGATAGGTCTCTCTTGGCGTGACGTCCGGTCGGCGTTTGGCGGATCTCGCTCGGGATTGGAGGAACAACCTCCGCACACACGGCGTTGTCTCGCCGTAGGGTTACGTCAATGGTCGTCGGCCTAGCGAATACAAGTAGCGCAGAGCGGCGAAAAGTCGCGTAACGTAGACGTTTCGGCAAAGGAAGTCGGGCTTTCTCGCCGATTTCGGGGTGTGTATCCCGGTCGAAGTGGACGTAGGGCGATGCGTCCACCGTGTACGACTAAAAACCACAAGCAATGCAAAGTTTTGCCGTACTTTTCGACTTGTAACATTGCCTTTCGGGCGATATTTGACGACACGTAGAAAGTATAGTGGACCCGTTCCAGGTCCCAGGAGGACACACTTTATACGACTCTAACGGGCTAATAATGTACCGCCACTAGTGTACATTTATTTTTCATCGTGACCACAGCGCGGTTAAAGTTTTTCGCCACTAGAAATCATTCAAGTCAAGTCAATTACAAGTATCAATCATTTTAACGCCAAACAATCACGAGTATCGATCACGTTAATGTCAAAGCAATCGCAGGGTGAAATCGGCCTAACAGTCCACGAGCCGATCCAAAATGGCCCCCGGGGCAGAAGGACGACTCTCTGTCTTGCCGTTCTTGTACACTACGTACAAATGCATACCACTGATACAGGGCTGAACACTGAATCGTTACGGTTAATAAATGGCTGGTGTCCCCCCACGCACGTCCCGTCTTTAGCACATCAGGTTAGCCGTGTCGTGAAGGTTACACTTGTTCATGATTCGCATGTGGCAACAGAATACGTTCGTACAGTTTTAACTTCAATCAAACGATTGCTTAGAAAGTGATCGCGGACTGTTCTCGGGGCAGCTAATTACACACAAAGCCATTGTGTTTTATTTTTGAACGATGTGTTTTTGAACGACGGTGTAGGCCCTACGGTCAAAACTAACTCCCAAGCTTTGTTTGGTGAATATATTTGAGGTAACTAGGTAGGTCATTTACATTTAAAACAATGCCTAATGCACCCGTTGAAGACGCTTCTCGTTTTAGTTTTGTCTTCTCAAGTCAGCGCTACGTTTGGTTTTGATGAGACTTGATCTTCAATTTGTAAACAATTCAATGGAGGGCGCCAAATACTCCCAACTCTTAACAGTAAGGGTAACTATTAGACTATTAGACTATTAACTATTAGATATACATGTTTACATCTATTTCTACACGCACACACACACACACACACACACGCGCACACACACACACACACACACAGTATATATTATAGGATATAGCAACCCAAGAAAGCAGGAACAATGTAATACTGCAATTATAACAGGGATTAGGCCTTTATCTAATATGTAATTATGTGACTTAATGTAAGACAACAAAAACTAAATTCATTTACGACTTAAGCAGCCGGCAGGGTGCATTGTGGGTAATTCCTGAATGGTTGCCAGGTATGATCAGATGTGTCAGAGAAGCGTGGCTGAGCTGCTGTCAGTCTGGCTGCAGGGGGTGGCTATAAGCATGTCACAGCCAATCAGGACTAGAGGGATGGGACTTGGACCGTGTCTGGGCAATAGCAGGAATGTTTCTCATACAAACACAAACCCAAGAGCCCTTGCTATTGGCTGGGAAGGATAAACCAGCATTGGCCGTGTATCCCTAACCCCTAACCCTAACCCTAACCCTCCTATGCTTATGATGAGTACTTTTAAAACTGTTGGGGCAAGCATCTGAAGGCCAACCTCGATATCCATAGATGTCAGTTTAAAATGAATAATATTCCTTGACCTTAAGAGTGTATTGCTTATAAACTGGGTAATGAACATCATTTTAGTGGTTTCAGAGTTAAAAGCATAAAGGCTCCACCAACAGGCTTACAAATACACTTTCCTTTATGCACTTTCCTTTATGCAGAATTAAGCGAATTCCTCGGGGCCCTGCAGCACGCAATAGAAAGAGCAACAGAATTTGCAACAGATTTAATGGGCTGGGTTCGTGGCAAAGTTAATATTTAATTAGTAAAAGAGAGTTTGGTAAAGTGAGAGTCGTTAGTTTAATTGGTCCAATGGAAGGTGAAGGATAATATTCACATTGTTTTCATGACCCAATCTCGGGGACCATTGTAATTATCATGTTGAAAACAAGCTCCTCACTACAGCACTAACTTACAGCTGTTGTGAAAACATCAGGGCCTATATGATATATTTACAGCTTGAGATTTATGGAAATGAACTGCGAGGTACGCTTTCTCTAGTGTTTCCTGAGGGTAACTTCCTTGTGGTTCCAACTGTGGCTTCCTCTCTGAGGCTCCTCCTCCTTTCCTTTTGGGCCACAAATTCACACATGAATAGTACATTAAAAAAAAAGTACATAAAGGATCCCCTATCAGGTGACGGACACTCGCAAATAAAGCACATACTGTATTGAACAGTTACATGAGGCAGCCAACACAGACACGCACACACATAGAAGAAATGCATGCAGGTTAATTTGCCTATGCAGCTGCAGTCCATTTCCTTCCGCTCTGTGCTTGTAGTGTTCTGTGGTTCACGGTCTCATTTACAAAGAGAGCAATGGCCCAAGAAGGATGCCGGCTGCACCTCTGTTGCACATGTGGACACTAATCCAGTGTCAATCCAATTCGCATGGAGAGCGAACAAGCACACACGTTGCAGAGGGGG